>VZQC01003434.1:514471-526091 GCA_009823505.1 Rhizomys pruinosus | reverse complement strand
CCCCCCCCCCCCCCCCGCTTCTCTCGCACATGCAGACGTGACAGAGTCCTCACCCTCACTGCCCACAGTCGCCCCCTCTGGAATCTAACTGCAGTGGGCTGGAAATGGAAATTAAATGATGGCCTTCCTCCCTGACAGGACCTGGCACAGCACGGTTCATTTTACACTCCCTGTCCCCATGTGATTTCATCTCTACGATAGATTCTCTAAAAAATTCGTGTCTAGTTATTTGTTCAGCTCAAATGGAATAAAAAGAAGTACAGATTCTGGACTCAAATATTCACTTCTGGACTCAAATATTCACTGCTTTTTCTGAAAATATTTGTCAGAAATATACATAACCACATACCCTTTCAAAGGAATGAAAGGCTGGATTATCTGAGTCACAGACTGGGAAATCTTCCTTGGCCCCATGGAGAACTTTCCTAAGAATCTTGTCAAGTCACATTTCAAGAGCTTTTTTACCATCAATATTACTTGAATTTTATATATTCACTGTTTAATTTTATTCAAAGAACAACTATGAGATTACAAATTCTTGTCCCATTAACAATCAGAAGCTTGGGGGTTTCATGGATATGTATCCTGCAACATGAACTCAGTAGGGTGATAAATTTTAATTTAAACACAGATACCGGTACCTGACAGTAATGACTATTTGCCTTTATATGATTTTGAAAACCTCATCATAGATAAGGTCAAGAAAACCCCTCCTCCTATTTTCATTCCCCCCCAAAAAACAGTCCATTTTATTCTGCTCATGAAAGCAAGGACAGTAAAGTAAATTTCAAGGGTGAAAAGTTTGAATACAATAGGCCTACTTTAAAAAGAAAGTTGAGTTTTCCATATTTCTCCAATGGCTACTTTACTACCATGATGTCCTGCTTTCTGTGATGGCTCACAGCCCCATCAGATGTTGTGACTATTCCAGCATGAACACTGGACTCCTAATGAAGACTTTGGTGACTGCCAGTCCGGACAGGGCTGTGTCAAGGAGCAGGATTCTCAGTGTTAGGGTAGGACACTGCAAAACCAAAAGGGTCACACCAATGTTTTGTGTTTGTTTTGTTTTGTTTTGTTACCACATCATAACTTTACTACTCTCTCCAAAATGTATTTTAAGCTGAAATTGTACGATTTGGTCAGAGAGCATTTGTTCATATTTTATTTATATTTAAGCAATGAACTCAGATTTATCATAGCTGTCTATTTTAAGTAGCTTTGAAAACAGTCCTGAACTTTACAATAAAAGATAGCATTAGCAAAATCAGAACACAATTATTTTAGGTCAAACACCAGCGGGAAAGAAGACTTTTTTTTTTCCTTACCTTTTGATCTATATAGTTCTGAATTCAAAAGGCCTCTCTGAGGACCATGACAGTAAATTGCATGTGACCCAGAGCCTCTGAGGAAGTAAAGGAAAGAGGGTATCAATCTTAAGGCAGTGAGCTAATACCTGAGAAACTTCACAGCTACTAAACAGGCACAGCAGAGAATCAAGGCCATTTACTGCACAGCAAAATCCGAGCTGGAATCTAAAATATAATACAACTTGGCAGTGCTATACAAAGGTTAGGAGAAATTGTTGGTGGGATTATAAAAACGATAGGACTGTTTCTTTATCTGTGTGTCATAATAATGCAGCCACAGAAGGATGATGCACAAAGATGTCTCAGCCATGAAACTCAAAGACCAAAACTTCTAAACCCACCTTCACTATACACTACAGAGTATATTGATAGTATCTTGAATAATAAAAACCTTCAATTCTGCATGCAAGCAAATAAAAACTATAAGCTTCTATTTATAACTTGGGCTAAAGTACAATATGCAGACCTGTATCCTGCCTTTCAATGGGACTGTATTACCTGGTTTCATCTGAACTACAAAGAGATGCGCTGTAGCAGGAGTGGTAGTACTCTAGCATCTTGAATTCTGTGACAATTGCATCATGTATGAGATTTCAGGAAGGCTGAGCTTCTCTTTACCTGGCACATATCTTACATTGAGCTGATATTAGTGGAAGGAAACAGATACCCAGTTATGTAATGGGCTTTAATGTAAGGAATAGTATAAAGCCTACTGTTCAAAAAGCATTATGATGGTCTGAGTTATGGCCTCAGAAATTCACATGTTGAAGTTCAAAACCCATTATCTCTGAAAGTGTGTCTATTAATAGGAGAAAGAAACATTAAAGAATAAGTTAAAGTGAAGCTATTCAGTTGGCCTTCATCCTACATGACTGATACTCTTCAGGACCCAGATACCTACAGAGACCTACAGAGAGAACACCGGATGAAGACACAGAGAGAAAGTTTCCACTTGTAAGCCTAAGAGAGGGCCTCTGAGAATCCCTTCCTGCCAACACCTGCCATACACTCTGGTTTCATTTCTGTTCTTACCATAAAATATCCTGACTAAAAGGCAACATGGGTGACAGAAAAGTTTATTTGGTTTGCATTATAACCCCAGGTTATAATGCATGACTCAGGGGAAGTCAAAGGCACCAGTCACATCACTTCAACAGGCAAGAGCAGGAAGAATCAGACTCATCTGTGATGTCTCCTTGCTCCTGCTCCTGCTGCTGTGGCTGTTTTTGTGGCTAGTTTTTCACCATTATAGAGTTTGTTGCATTCAAGGCTCACCATTGCACCTCAATACCAATCAAGACAGCCCCCCACAGACATGCCCACAGGTCTCCTGATCTTACTATTTCCTCAAATGAGACTCCATTCTCATGACTCTAGGAAATTTCTGTTGTTTAAGCTCCTGAGTCTGTTGGCTCTTTTTTTATGGCAGCCCTTGGGAACTATCACTAACACAGCACGTAGACAAAGCTAAGCAAGTAGCAGAGCCAGGTACAATTATTCTTTCTCAAGTTAGGAGAGCAAAGACTGCAATCGGGGCTAATGCTTAGGCGATTAATCCTTCTGAATAGCACTTGTGTACAACTCAGTTTGAGCTTACTCCTCTGGTCTGTGTGTTGATCAAGGGTAAGCCTTATATTTTTTAGTACTAATATGCAGAGCCTAGAGATTTTGGCCATTAGCTAGATGCTCCAGGGATAGGCTAAACCTAGGAACTGACAAGCCATACATAGAACTCTGAACAGAAGTGCATAATGAGGGGCTGGAGAGATAGCCTAGTGGTTAAGAGTGCCGACTGCTCTTGCAGAGGACCCGGGTTTGATCCCCAGCACCCACATGGCAGCCGAGAACCATCTGTATCTCCAATTCCAGGAGAACTCCAGTTCCAGGGGAATCCGACACCCTCTTCTGACCTCCACAGCATTGCACGACACGGGTGCACAAACCTACATGCAGACACTACATTCATACACATAGAAAATAAAATAAAAACTTCTTAAAAAATTAAAAAAAAAAGAAGTGAATAATGAACCCAGGAACTTAGAGAGTGACTTACTTCTCTACCATGTTCACTGCCACAGTGTGAAGAAATAATGGTATTGGTAATACTGTCTTTAAAACAAATATGATTTTCTAGACATACTGTCCCATGAGGAAGGAGAGACCACAAGTTTCAGCATTACCTCCCCTCCAGGTAGCTTCTCCACCTGTTCCTATGTTGTACTGCTGACACAGCTTCTCTATATCAGACAGACTGAGCATCTGCTCTCAAATAATGAGAAATAAGTGAGATAATATAGTTAAACATCTTTTGTAGAACATCTTTTATGTGATTTGACATTTCTGGGACCAAACCCAATGTTTCCTGCCAATGCTTTGTTTTTAAATCTGGAATGTATGTATGATTAAAGATAGGTGAAAGTTAATGAACATGCTGGCCTGTCAAACAGGGAACACCTGAGCCTTCATGCAATTTCCACGACAGTATTCATGGCCCAGCTCCAACTACACTTTCCATGAGAATGAATTGAAGAAGGTTCAGCGGGACCTTGAGACACACTAACTTCTATTATAATAACTCTTTAGACATAACTTTTTTCTTTTAATGCTCTGAACTGCAGAGCAGGATGTCAGCCCTCCTGAGAACCCTCTCATGTAGACTGTAAGACATAAGCCAGAGAATATCAGACAAAGGTAAAATCTATACAATCATGTGAAATGTGAAATGGAGCTTGCCCGTGCTGTAAGAATGACTGCTCATATATAACATCTAAGGTTTTTGCCCTGACCTGTAAATCCACAATGTTGAAGACCAGGCTATGCCAGGCATCTCTACTGTTTGACCACTGTTCTAGGCCAAGCTTTCACATCCAAGTTAATGCATTTCACTTATGGTCTATGGAAGAAATAAAACACAAGAGTTTCAACATGCCATGGCAGTGGTTTATAATAATGTCCTATTTTCAATTACTTCAAGACGCTTCACTTAGGTTATGATAGTATTTAAAAAAGAAGCTTAAGAACTATCTGTGTAAAAATGTCTGTGCAGCTGATCCCTTAAGATTGGCATTTTATGTGTGCAAATACACTAAATTCAAAGTTTGTGGTGATAACTGAACGCAAAATTGACTATGAGACAGTCTCTATAATTGGTGGTCAAAATTCAAACCAGAAGCATTCAGAGCAATAGGCCTTTGAGTTGTATAAGCCATTGAGTTGTATAGGCCCTTGAGTTGGGATTTGGCAGCCTTTAACAAAATCTTCGTTCAATGTTTATTCAGGACATATGATTTGCAAAACTCTATCGAGCTACTATCTTCATGAAAAAACTCTATCGAGCTACTATCTTCATGAAACTTGCAATTTGCTAAAGAAATCCATTTACTCCATCACATTACCCCAATTAGAATTATTTTTTTTACAAAGAAAGCAAATGTTATGCACTTTCCGGATGCAGGTATAACTTTGTCTCTGAAATAGATTGACTTCTGAAAAGGGTGCCAAGAAGTCTCAATGGAGGAAAGACAGCATCTTCAGCAAGTGGTGTTGGCAAAACTGGATCACCACTTGTAGAAGAATGAAATTAAATCCCTACCTCTCACCCTGTACAGAAATCAACTCCAGACGGATCAAAGACCTCAACCTGAACCCAAAACTCTGAAGGTGATAGAAGAAAACGTTGGCAGCAACCTACAAGACATAGGCATAGGAGAAGACTCCCTAAATCAGACAGCAGCTGCACAGGAAATAAGGTGGAAAATTGACAAGTGGGGACCTCGTTAAACTCTAAAGCTTCTGTACAGCAAAAGAAACAATCAAAGAAGAGAAAACCCACGGAGTGGGAGGAAACTTTCACTGCTGATACATCTGACAGAGCATTAACATCCAGAATATATAAACTACTCAATAAACAAAGAACTAGGAAAACAAATGACCCACTCAAAAGATAGATCAAAGAGCTAAACAGAGACTTCACAAGTGAGGAAATAAAGACTGCTGAGAAACATCTTAAAAAGTGTTCCACATCGGGCTGGAGAGATGACCTAGCAGTTAAGAGCACCGACTGCTCTTGCAGAGGACCAGGGTTCGATTCCCAGCACCCACATGGTAGCTGAGAACAGTCTTTGGCTCCAGTTCCAGGGGAATCCACCACCCTCTTCTGACCTCTACACATTGCATGACATAGGTCCACAAACCTGCATGCAGACAGTACATTCATACAAATAAAAAATAAATAAAATTAGAAAAATTTGTTTAAGTGTTCCACATCACTAATAATTAAGGAAATGCAAATTAAAACCAGTTTAAGATATCATCTCACTCAGATAAGCTGGCTAGGATCAACAAAATAAAATGATACCAAATGCTGGAGAGGTTGTGGGGAAAGGGGAACACTCATCCACTGCTGGTGGGAATGCAAACTTGTACAACCACTATGGAAAGCAGTGTGGAGAACTCTGAAAAGATTCAAAATGAGCCTACCACCTGACCCAGTCATACAACTCCTGGGTATATACCCACAAGACTCATCCTACTGCAGAGATACATGCACAGCCATGTTTTTTGCAGGTCTCTTCACAATAGTGAAGAGCTGGAACCAACCCAAGTGCCCTTCAACCAACAAATGGATAGAGAAAATGTGGTACATCTATACAATGAAGTTCTATGCAGTGATAAAGAAAGATGACATCATGAAATTTGCAAGTAAATGGATGGAACTAGAAGATATTATGTTAAGCAAAGTAACATAGTTCCAGAAAAACAAACAACAAATGGTATCCCTCAACTGTGGATGTTAGCACCAAATACCTAGTTGTAAGGCAAACTGAGCAAGGTTATTGTTTTATTCCTCATTATCTGAAAACAACTGTACTCTTATAATGTGAATCCCTTAACAGGTTCTAGAATTAACCTACCAGTTATTTTCAGACTTTGGAATTTCAGTATATGGGTAGAAGGTATGTATGCATATGTTAGATTACTATAAAATCAAAAGGGAAAAATGTGAATCCTGAAATATGATTTGGAAATAACATACAGTTTGTTTTCAGATGACAATTTTAGTATAGGCGTGACAATACAAGTTGGAGGGAACAACAACAACAAAAGAACTGGGACAAAAAAACGACTGAAACAGAGTTCTCCCAAAAATAATAATCCTTTGCTTTGGAAAAAAATAACTTTGGAAAGACTCAGAAAAAGATGCAAGACATGTATGGCAGAATACATGAACTTGGGTGGGGGGCATGGAAAGGGAAATGAGTCTAAATTGGAGTGAGAAATGATGTGTGATGTATGAAAAAGTTTAATAAAAATAAACAAAATAAAAAAATGGAAATAAATGTCTTTGTGCATCTGACCCCTTCAGACTGGCATTTTATGTGTGCAGATATACTTAATTCAAGGTTTGGGATGATAACTGAACACAAAATTGACTATGAGACACTCTCCATATTTGGTGATGAAAATTCAAACCAGAAGAATTCAAAGCAATGGGATTTGGCAAACCTTAAAAAAAACTTCATTCAATTAATATTTATTCAAGACATATGATTTTCAAAATTCTATTGACTTACTATCTCCATGAAACTTGTGATTTGCTAAAGAAATGCATTTACTCCAACGCATTTCCCCAAGGAGAATTACTTTTTACAAAGAAAGCAAATGTTATGCACTTTCCAGATGCAGGTATAACTTTGTATCTGAAATGGATCCACTTCTGAAAAGGGTGCAGACTTTGAATATGTGAACTCGGGGTTGTATTTCCCACTGCACTTGGCCACATAAGAGGTAGGTTCCTTGGGAGCAATAAACAGAATAACTAGAACTTGTCACAGTATTCCAGTGATGTCATTAACAATAACCACAGCTTATTGGGTGAATTTGCACCTTACACAAAGTCCATCTAAAATCATACTAGGGATAGGACTGGAAGATGGTTCAGTGGATAAAATACCTGTGCAAGTGTGAGGTCCTGAGCTTGGATGCCCAGCATCCAGATAAAAGCAAGTGAGGTGGTGCAGGTCAGTAGCCCTAGCACTGAGAAGAGGAGGCAGGCAGAGCCCAGGGTCTCCTGAGACATACAGTCTAGCAAAAACAGTGAGTGCTTATCTCAAGAAATGGAGAAACAGGTATTAGAAGATGTTACCTAATGTCAGCCTCTGGCCTCCACACTACACAGGTGGAGCAGATAGATCCCTGCACACACATGCATATGTTCTCACGAGTGGACATAAATCGACCATCCTGAGATGCTATTTCTTTTCATACCACACTGAAGCAGATCCCCCCTTGGTAAGGATGTACCAGTTGCCTGAAGTGAAATGCCTAGATGTGTCCGCACCGAGCCAAGGGCTCCCCTCCTCCTGACTGGCATTCTCTAATCCAGGGCCACCCCAGCATCAACACAAAGTAATCACTATTACTTCCAACAACTCTGTGTGTTTCGACAATTATCTCAAAGTAAAAAGGTTAATTTAAAAAAGTAATTACTCTGATAAAATAACCACTCAGGTTATAAAACAGGAATGCAAAGCAGTCAAAGGTTCTTGTGTTCATCACAAAACAGCCATTTTGATTTCGCTAAATGAACACCCTCCATGCTAATCACTCTCACTCCATCCACATCCTTCCTGACAAGCGTGGCAATATAAAGCAACCTCTCTTTTGTCCATAGACCTCTCTTCTTTCAGAACTTTCTGGAAGTTTTCCACATTTCAGAAGGGAGCAGTTTGTATAAAGATACTCAAATACAAGATATCCTAAATTAGTATATAGGTCAAATTACTATTTTTAATGTGATAATTAAAATTAACAAGCACAATTAATATACTATAGTGTCTTAGCCCAATTAACTACAAATATTTTGACATTATCAATGTTCTGGCATGTCATAAACCTGAATCAAGTCTATAGAAAACAAATTAAAGTATAAGGCTTATTGTCAAAACTATATTACTTAAATATACAAAATAACTCTAGAGTTACTGTATCCCAGATATGCAACAAAACAAGCCAATAATGGCAATATAACAATGCTTTAAAACTAATGGCTCCTCAGCATGAAAGAACATTTAACACCAGCTCTTCCAATACTCAGACTGATTCCAAGTTGTGCGACTATGGACACACAGAAGTTATATTCTGAAAATTTGAACTCCTTCCCCTCCCAGCCAGAAAAAAAGGCAATTCAAAAATCAGGTTAAGTATGAGTGGCAAATTTAAACCAGTTTTCTTTCCAAATATAGACAGATAATAGTGGCAACCTCAAGAGAAGAACTCGTAGGCACTGCTCACTGACACTGAAGTGTGCTTCCTTGAGATGGTCTCAAGGCCAGAGGCAGTGGCACAAAATATGCCCAAGGGGGAGGAGGGAGAGGAGGAGGAGGAGGGAGAGGAGGGAGAGGAGGGAGAGGAGAAGGAGGACGGGAGGAGGGGGGAGGAAAAGAGGAGGAGGAGGGGGAGACAAAGACAACAAAGATGACAAAATCTAGCCCTTTAGTGGTTTTCTACTTAAAACTATCTGAGGAGGAGTCCTTCTGTGCCCTCTCTAATAAGCTTGTAAAGATATTCACAGAAATATTGCTGAGTGTTTTAAACAGAGTTTAAGCTTGTCTGAATCAGCAGGGCCCTGTTTTCCGCAATCTGACTTCTGTTGCTGCATGTGACCAGGTGTGATTGATGTGTTTTCCAAGGGGGATATTATGTTCACAGCCCAGGAGGGAAATCTTCCTTAGGATGGGTGGGTTTCAAATGAAAAGATTTCCCCAGCTATTGGGTTTCTGTAACACGATTATCCCTCAGCACCTTTCTACAGAGCAGCTTCCAGTTACTCTGACCATGTTAGTCAGAAAGAGGTAAACACTAATGATCACAGGCCTTAAGCAAGCCACAGCCCAATGTGAGCATCTCACAGTCTCCCAGCTACTCAGTGTCTATACACAGGACAGTTGGGAATCACACAGGGACATATGTAATTGATCAAAAAGCCACCACCATTTGTTTTCTGTTGAAGGTGATTCACCCCTTTGCTGACAGCACCTGCTGCCACATTTTGGTCTAATTCTAAAATCTGCCGATTTTTTTAGATTAATATACGGCCTCATATTTGTGCTAATATTCCTATACCCACCCACCCTGTGACAAAATGACTTCTTATATCCTCTTTAATGACTTTATGTTTAAAGACTGATTTTATTTTAATTATGTGAATTTGTGTGCCTGTGTGAAAAGATAAGCACACGTATGCAGGTCCCTGTGGAGGCCAGAGACATTGGAGCCCCAGGAGCTATAGCCACAGGTCACTGAACATAGTCTGATCTGTGTGCTGGGAACCAAACTTTGGTCCTCTGCAAAAGCAACATACACTCTTAATCACCCAGCAATCTCTCCTCCTCCCTGTGGTGGTCTTAATCTAGTTTGATGGCCCTTTGACAGTCTGTTCTTTCACTTCTTCCACCTAATGTGATGTTGTCCTCCATTAAACAATCACCCCTGCTCCTCCTCCACATGCACACCTCTTTATGCCATTGTGTCACTGGGCAAAAAGCTAGGACTTCCTGAACCTGCAATCATCTTGTTTCCCTTCCTGCTCTCTGCCATTTACCTGTCCTCTGTCAAGGTTAATACAGTTCTTATCCTTACCACCAGCACACTGAGCACGCACGCACACACGCACGCACGCACACATGCATGCACACCTCCTTTGATTTTCTTTTGCTACTTGTTGTATTAGGGTTCTCTAAAGAAACAGAAGCAGCAGGACGAATATATAGCTATATACAATTTATTGATTTGCTCACGTGACAGAGCTCAAGTAGTCCAACAGTAGCCGCGCCACACTGGAGAGGCTGAGAATCCAGGGAACTGCTCAGTCCGCAAGGCTGGATGTCTCAGTAGTCCCAATCTGGTGTTAAAGGCCTGATGGATTCCAGGTGATCTGCCAGTCTCAGTACACGCTGGGATCCGAAGGGTTGATCACAGCAGCAAGACAAACTCACCAGTGAGAGAGAGGCAAGCTGCAGGAAAAAAGGGACCAGCTCCCTCTGCCATGGCCTTTAATACTGCCTGCTGGCAGAAGGTAATGCCCACATTTGGGGTGGGCCATCCGGGTTGAGGTGGTCCAATCCGAAGATCCTTTTTCTTTTATTTGTTCCTTAGTCAAGTTGACACCCAGGATTAACTATCACAAGTCCACCCCTTGTCAACTTGACACCCAATAAATAGCCTCTCCTTATGTTATGCTTAAATGTCAAATGCAAACAATGGCAAGGTCATAATTCCACCTAACATGTTATAAGTGTCTCATGTGCAATAGCAAAGCATTATATCTTAGAGTAGGTGGTAATGTCCTTGAGGAACACTTAGTCCTTCAGTATCTAATAACCTAAATATGACAACACTTAACACTTATCTCAGTTGCACATTCAAAAGGGAACAACACAAGTATCTGCTTAATATACAGGTAAGGTGTAGCGGGTGCTAACGGAGGAGTCTTGCTTGACTCAAGAGAACAACATTTGCTTTATTAGTTTTAGTGGCCTTTAGTAATACTCTCTGATATTAGAGACCAACTGTACACTTGCAAGTCGGTCTCAATCAATCTTTCCCATGCTTACATCAGGTCTCGGACAGCAGGGCCTTACACGCTCTCTCGTGGCATGTATCCAAGTTTACAGGCAAGAAGACTTTGCCTTTTTTTGGGGGCGGGGGGCTGGATCCCCTGGCCCAACATCATCCTTGTAGAATAATCCATTGCTGATATCCGAGCTCGTCCTGTATTAAAATATATTTTGCTTAAATGCAACAGCTTAAGAAGACTTTAGTGTTATATTTGTTTTTTTGAATAGAGAATATTCCTTTTTCACAGTTCCTATGTCCTATTAGTCAATTAAAGAAGGCAGTTTTGCTGGTTTTCTCAGAGATTACCTTTTATAACAGTTGGCTCCAATTTACAGTAGAGAACAACCACATCATCATATTTCTCCTGGGCAAGAAGGGGACGCAAGAAAGTCTCTTGTATTACAACCTTTGCGGCACCTAGAAGGTAATTCATTAGGACTCATTACAGACAGTTGTTTACAAGTGAGTCCAAATAGGTTTGATGTTGTAGTAGGTCGGAGCCGTTTCTTCCTTTCAATGTTGAGACAGGCCCACCTTTCTGCTGGCACTAAAATCCTGGGACATACATCCAACACAATGCAAAGCTGTATCTTTGCTTTATCAGCTGTTAAGTTGGTGACAATTTTGACCTG
>VZQC01003434.1:449288-511229 GCA_009823505.1 Rhizomys pruinosus | reverse complement strand
CTCACCTGCCTGGAAATACTGTGCAGCAGTGGCAGCCATATGTCTGTATATCCCAAATCTAATTGGCTATTAGCTCTCTCCTTGGAGGAATAACCCACGGCTGATGCCACAAGCTTACATCCTCTAGTGGTTAGGAGATGTTATAAGCCACAGTAAGACCCTGTCATATTTTACAGAAAAAACGTAATTCATAGATTAACATACCATCCAAACATCTGTGTCTATACCAAAGTAACCTACCATAACAATTAGTACTGTTTAAATACCTATATATCTAATTGCTTGTACTTCATTAGTAGGATTGAAAGGTTATTCCTGGACAAACTGTCAGCCCATGAAAGGAAACAGCCAGAATTGACCAGAGTTCAAAACGACAGCTCCAGAAAAAGTAGACTGTTTTGATTCTCGTCCACTGTGCCCCTTTTCTAAGCCTAGGGAACAATCTGTGGAAGAGGGGGCGTGGTAGAATGTAAGGGCTGTGATTGGGGTGAATGGTGAAACTACAGCAATATGGACTGGACACTCATTTGATCAACTTGATTGTACATACAAGCGCCCCCAGCTGGATAGTGGGACCCTTGGGCTGTGTGGGTTTGGGCACAACTGCTTGCAAATTGGTTTTACATGAAGGATGCTTGTACTCATAAATTATTACTTATTGTTAAAAAATGAAAAAAATAAAGAATAGAAAAAAAGAACAATGCTGGTTGCTATTATTGCTATTATTAAAAATATCTTATGTGTTTTGAAAACACAAACCTGATCCAAGAGACATAGTCAAATAACATAAAATTTTAATTATTCCTGAAATACAGCAGAAATGTTAATATGAGGGAAATGAGAGATTTGTTTGTGTATTATTAAAACATTCAGGGGCTGGAAAGATGGCTCAGCAGTTAAGAGCATTGGGTGTCCTTGCGGAGGACCCAGGTTCTGCTCCCAGCATCCACATGGTGACTAAAATCCATCCTTAACTCCAGTTCCAGAGAACCCAACTCCTCCTTCTGCCCTTGCATGCATTGCATGTACGTGCACACTTACATATATGCAGGGAAAACATCCATACATATAAAAGTGTAAAATAAATAGTTAAACTTCAGAAAGGATTTGGTTATCATGATTTTAATTAAAAAATACCCACCAGACAGTTCATCTTCCAAATGATGCATCTCTTATTACTTTTATCATAAACTGAGAAGCACAATGGACATTCAATCTCCTACACTGTGTCCACATGCCTATGTAATTGAATGGGAACTGAAATCCACTGTGCAGTTTCTGGGCATCTGTGTTCACCTACAGCACAGCACGTACAGGACATTCTTCAGCACTGAGGTGGAACCATAGTGTCTCCAAGGGTTAGTGTCCTTTAAACACTCTCCATCATCAAAATGAACTTGCCATTATATCTTTATGGCTGCTCATTTTGTTTAAAAATGTCTTGGAAAAATTCTATGCTAGATCAGATAACATCTTTAAGCTGTGGGTCTCTGCTTTCTAGGCATTTGCAAGAACTTGGGTACATTTTACATCTCAAACACACCATTCTTAAACTTATTTGTACCAGGAAACTGATACCTGGATTCAGAGAATGAGATATAAAAAATGGAAAATGGGAGTGTGAAGGATGAAATAAAATTTACACTGGTGAGAACTGAGAAGATTAGACAGGAACTGAGGCCAAGAAGTCACTGAGGAGACTAAAAGAGACCTAGACAATGTCGAACATTCCTTGAGCTGTGTGTGTGTGTGTGTGTGTGAGAGAGAGAGAGAGAGAGAGAGAGAGAGAGAGAATTTGTCCCACAAGAATTATCTCCCAACTGTACAACTTGATGGCTAAGAAGTCAAGCAAATAGAATAGAAAATTATAGCTGGAAATATAAAATTAGCTAGCTCAGACAGATGAAAGGTAACTCTGATATCTGACAGATCAATTATATACATATACATGTAGAGATATTAAGATATACATGGTAGATAAATAGGTAGATCTATCTAAACAGATACAGATTGATGGTTAATTTTGTTAGATTGACTATATCTAGACTCAAGTAAGGGACAAGTCTGTGGGCACACCTTTAAAATTTTCTTGATTAAATGAAATGGGACACCCCCCCCCAAATGTGAGCAACAGTTTCTGATGACTGCCCAGATACAACGAGGCCCAAAGCCAAACCTTGCCTGTGTGGCTGTGTGTCTTACTGGTAAGTTAACCTTCTCTGCTGCTCTGGCATTCCTTAACTGACTTCAGAACACAGCTTCCTCTAGGCCTTCTAACTTGCACTGAAAGACAGTGGCTCTCCAGATATCCTCTAAGGTTTCAGTACTAAGGTGGAAGGCATCCACACTTGGGAACTAAGAAGCCACCAGTTCTCAGCTTCCACAGTTGGAGACAACCAATGCTGCCCTTACTGTGTAAACCAATGTCATGAACTACCTTTTAATATCTATTCATTCTATTGGTTCTTTTCTAGAGAACCCTGACTCAATCAGATAGATGACAGACAGACAGATGATGTTTGATGATATATAAATGACAGATAATAGATAAAGACTGATAGATGATTGATAATTGTTATAATGGATTTGTAGGTAGGTGACATGCTATATTGAGAGATGATAGATAATAGATAGCTAGATAGATTATAGATTGACATGTAGGAGCACTCATCAAGGACATGGTCACCCCAGATAGCATATTTCTGGGTTTTTTCCCACTTCAAAATTATCCTGGATTATATATAATTGGACATATTACAAAGTAAATCTTCAGTGTAATTTGTGAGCAAAA
This sequence comes from Rhizomys pruinosus, assembly GCA_009823505.1. Classification (NCBI taxonomy): domain Eukaryota; kingdom Metazoa; phylum Chordata; class Mammalia; order Rodentia; family Spalacidae; genus Rhizomys; species Rhizomys pruinosus. The sequence goes on along the minus strand of VZQC01003434.1, from coordinate 508,438 downwards.
AGATATGAAGAATTAAGAATGAAAAGTAAAAGTGGTAATAAAACCCACCGTCTACCATTGAGTTAGCTGAACATTTACTGTCAGGCAATGTGCTGTGTTCGGTATGGACAGAAAAGTGATCCAATATGGCTGACATTACTGTGAGCATATTAATTATATGAAAGTGCAGGAGCGAGCATAAGCACATAAAAGGAAGCCCCACCCCCCAGATGATCAAGGAGTTCACAGACATAATAGGGGACAATTCCAGTCTCAACACAATGAATCTATCAAATAGGAAGAAAATTAGACTGCAGCATATCATTATAGCCAGAGCTTTGTATGAACTCACATTGTTCTTAAGTTTCAGGAACTTTATGGAAGAGGAAATGAAAGCTTCAGAGCAGTCCTCAGCACATGAGTTGATTGTAAATATGGTTTTTAGCTGTGAATGCTGTTCTGTGTGTTCTAGTGTATGCTGTTTGTTCTGTCTTCTGGTGTATGCTGTTCTGTGTGTTCTGGTGTATGATGTTCTGTGTGTTCTAGTGTATGCTGTTCTGTGTGTTCTAGTGTATGCTGTTCTGTGTTCTGGTGTATGCTGTTCTGTGTGTTCTGGTGTATGCTGTTCTGTGTGTTCTAGTGTATGCTGTTCTGTGTGTTCTAGTGTATGCTGTTCTGTGTGTTCCATGTGTTATCTGTGTGACTTGTACTATGAGTCTATGCTCATATGACACATGTATTTGTTAGCGTGTGTGCACATACTCTTCTATGCCAGGGGCCACAGCACTTTCTACCTTCATATTTTGAGATGGTATATCTTTCTGAACCTGAATCTCAGTGGCCCAGCTATGCTGGCTGCCCAATGGGCTTCAGAGATACACCTGTCTCTACCTGCCCCTCTTACCCTACCAGTGCTAGGACTGTAAGCCCGTGCCACCATGGCCAGCTTTGTTTGTTGGTCCTAGGTATTTGAACTCAGATCCTTGAGCTTGCACAGAAGTCACTCTGCCCACTGAGCCATCTCCCCAGCACTATGAATTTGTTTCCTCATAATCCTCTACAGCCTTTTAGATGAAATTAGATTAAGCAAATTTCATTTATTGTCTGGCCAATACTTTCACATTTTAGAAATTATCAGTGTGGTGCATGAAAGAGGGTCCTGACACCTCCCTGTTAAAAAGCCTTAGGTACAGATATAAATGCTGGAAAGAGTTATGAGCACATATCTTATTGACTTTTCAATCACAATACAGTATCTGTGGGGATATGCTAGGTTGTACTGATGTAGCAAGCACTAAAATCTCAGTGATTAAAGGAGATAAAGAAATACTTCTTGTAATAGCACATTCACGATGGATAGGCGGCCTTTGTTCCCAGGTTTCTTGCCAACTTGAGCAGGAGAAGAGCTAGCTGATGTCTGGGCGGGAGGGACGGAATCTAGTGAATCACACACCAGCTTGTACAGTCCTCTTCCAGAAAGTGACACACAGCTTCCATCCACCTTCTGTTGGCCCCAGCAACTGGCATCTAGAATAACCTAACTTCAAAGTGGTGGACAATTGTAATGCTTTCAGTTTATTAAAGAAGAAATACCACACATAGCTCTAATTGCTAGAAAATTATATATGTCATGTTTTGATATTCTATCTCCTCCTTTCTTGGGTCCCTTTGAGGCCCTGGAAAGAAATATTGAATCTTCATACATTTACAGATTTTGTACTTTCTGTGGCATCAGGCACTCAGCAATTCTTTTTGGAATGAGGAAAATAGATGCTCATCTGTGTCAGACATGTCAGTGTTTAAGAATTAATACTGAAACAAGATTCTGGATGTGAACCCACAAGTTCACATCTAATCTGTGGAAAAAAGGTGTCTCTGATACAAGACAGTCAAAGTATGTGAACAGAGAAGCATGGAGACAGGCCATTGAAAGTTTCCCAGTGACCAATGGGGAGTTAAGAACAGCTTCAAGGAAGGTTTTCTACATGGGAATATATACCAGAGGTCTGGGAGGCACAGAAGAGAAAGTGAAGTTTTTTTTCTTTATGTGATAATCCATGTGTACAAGCATCCTTCGTGCAAAACCAGTCTGCAGACTGTTGTGCCCAAATCCCCAGTTCCACCATCCAGTGGGGGGTGACAGGTTGTTTGTTCAATCAAGTTTATCAAATGAGTGTCCAGTCTATATTGCTGTGGTTTCACCATTCACCCCAATCACAGCCCTTACATTCTATCATGCCCCCTCTTCCGCAGATTGTTCCCTAGGCTTAGAAAAGGGGCACAGGTGGATGAGAAGCAAAACAGTCTACTTTCTCTGGAGATGTTGTTTTGGACTCTGATCATTTCTGGCTGTTTCCTTTCATGGGCTGACAGTTTGTCCAGGAATAACCTTTCAATCCTACTAATGAAGCACAAGCAATTAGATATATAGGTATTTAAAGAGTACTAATTATTATGGTAGGATACTTTGGTATAGACACAGATGTTTGGATGGTATGCTAATCCATGAATTATGTTTTTTCTGTAAAAGATGACAAGGTCTTACTGTGGCTTAGTTTTAAGAGAGAAGATGAGGGTCTGAAGAAATGGCTCAGCAATTAAGAGTGTCTGCTGCTCTTGAAGATCTGAATTCAGTTCCCAGCACCCATGTTGGGAGCCCAAAAGCCCTGGTGACTCCCAGCCCCCAGAGGATCCAATGCCATCTTCTGGCCTCTGCGGGTGCCCGTGTTCATATGCACATTCCTTCAACAGGCACACACATGCGTGTATCTCAATGTAATATGAAAAATCCTTTTAGAAAGAGAGAGGTTGAGTTCACAAGTGAAGGGTTGCAGAGGCAGCAGTGGGGCGGGACGATTCGGAGAGAACCTGAGCCCTGGAAAGCAATCCATTGCACGCAGGGTCTGAACCATAGTGGTGATGTGTGTTACTGTGGCTGGTAATGAAAGAGGAAATTAGCAGATTCGCATGCCTAATGATCTTTTTCATACTCTTGAGAGTGAAGGTGGGACTTTGGGTAAAGGGCATGAATGCCAAGAGGATAGCTTCATTCTAAAGAAATTATGACAGACTAGGAGAGAGGCTGACCATGCTGAGAGCAAGAATCTAACTGGGGCTAAAATACCAAATGGCAGAAGAACTCACTTTCTGTTACAGGAATGACCAACACAAAGTAGTCTATAATTCCTGCCCCAGCAAGCCATGTGGTAACACAGCAAACCCCAGGACCCTGCAAAACAAGCAGAGGAAACAGTAGAAAAAAAAAATTAAAATGAACATAAAAATTCCTAATATCATGAGAATGCTGGCTTAATTGTGGGAATGAACAAGAAGTGTGATGTGGAATGGTTTCTCTCAATCTACAGTAAATTTGCTAACATGGGTTTATGATGGAAGCAGACTGAATTGATTCAAATAACCTAAAAAGGTACTATTACTCAACATAAGGCAAATTGTTTCTCCTGTAGACTTCAGCGCTTCCTGTAAAATATGCTCATAGGGCTGAGAGGATGTCTCAGTGCACAAACCACATGCTGGACCACCTGAGTTTAAGCCCCAGAACCCACAGTAGAATGAGAAAATCATACCTGAAAGGTATCTTCTGAACTGCACATGCACACTGTGACACGTGCATACACACACACACACACACACACACACACACACACACAATACATTTTTAGAAACAAAAAAGTAGGGGGGGAATAAATTTTTAGAAACAAAAAAGTAGGGGGGGGGAATAAAAGTGAAATGTTTCTTTCATCTTACTTAAGTTAAGCCTACCTGGATATTTGTTGCCTTGGGCATTTGAGTACAATATAATAATAGTCCCAGCACTGCTGAGAACTACACAAAGAAACATAGACCACTGATATGTAAATAGAACCCCTGATGAACTTATTAATAAAGTCATGATAACTGGAGAGTGGTATCTACTACCTCAGTTGTATAGAAATAGTTAAACTCTGACAAAATAGTCTTTATATCTGTGGTGCTGAGGGCTGAACACAGACAGGGCCTCCCGCACTGCTGTTTACCTGAGCTGTTCCACCAGCCCACAGCCTTGATGTTAAATGATGGTAATGTCAGAAAGGGGCTGAATGATGCTCTCAACTTGAGAGGGGAGTAAACAACCTGACAGCATGAAAGAAGATGATGTGCTACCAAGACAGTAAATCTCTCACTGGTAAGGAAGCTAGTTACCAAACAGAAAGCAATGACTTCACAACACCCTGGATTTTGTTTGGCCGCGTGGTTATATTTTAAGCCAGGTTATAAGGGAGAAGCCAAGACAGTATGTATTAAATCAGCATAACATTCAATGACTAGATGGTTTATCATTACTCTTTAATCGTGTGTGTGTGTGTGTGTGTGCGTGTGTGTGTGTGTGTGTGTGTGTGTGTGTGTGTGTGCATGCACATACCATGATGGCCAGAAGAGGGCATCAGATCCCCTAGAGCTTGAGTTACAGGTGATTGTGGGCCACCCAGTGTGGACCCTGGGAACTGAGCTCTGGTCAGTATATACTGTTAATGTCTCTCCAGCCTCCAGATATTTTTAATACATTAATGAGTTCTTATAGTTGTTTATTTTCTTTTAAAAAGCTGTATTGGCGGGGGCTGGAGAGATGGCCTAGCGGTTAAGAGCGCCGACCGCTCTTGCAGAGGACCCGGGTTCGATCCCCAGCACCCACATGGCGGCAGAGAACCGTCTGAAACTCCAGTTCCAGGAGAACTCCAGCTCCAGGGGAATCCAAGACCCTCTTCTGACCTCCGCGGCATTGCACGACACGGGTGCACAAACTTGCATGCAGACAGTACATTCATACACATACAGAAATAAATAATAATGAAAAAAAAAAAGCTGTATTGGCATATAGTCATGTACATAGTGTTGGGTTCCATGTGAGCAATTTCTTTCTAGTGTGCCATGCACTTGGCCACCTTCACCCCTCTCCAGCTTTCCCTTTAGTTCCCTCTACTTTTCCCCTCCTGCAACTCTCTCTTCAGCTGTTGCATCCTAAACATATAAATATATGGCATTATGCATTGATAAAGAAGTCTAGGACCTGCAAATGAACACATATGGCATTTTTCTCTCTGCATCTGACTTCTTTAACTTAATATAACCATCTTCAGTTGCACATATTTTCCAGAAAAGGACATCATTTAATTCTCATGACTGTATAAAACTTCTTTACTCATCTGTTGGTGTCCCTAAGATCACTCCATAATTTGACTGTTGTGAATCGTGAAGTAATGAATGCTGATGTGTCCTTATCTCTATGGTTTGCTGACTTGGAGCCCTTCAGGAATGTACTCTGAAGTGGAATAGCTGGGTCATATGGTCGATCTATTTTTAGATTGCTTGAGAAGCCACCACACTGATTTCCAAAGTTGCTAGATCCATTTACATTCCCACAGCAGTATGTAAGTGTTCTCTTTTCTCCAGATCCTCATCAGAATGTGTTGTTTCTTGCTTTCTTGATGAAAGCCACTTGTTAAATTTGAATGGAAATTGAAATCAAAGCTATAAACCACATGAAATAGTCAGGCTGGGATCCCAGTCCTAAAGCCAAGCCACCTGACTCATTTAACTATATGCTTGTTGGGGATTTCTCTAGTCCTCCTTTGGGATACAGCCAAGTTACAGTTCAATTCTTATAACTTGCTTCATTTTCTGAAAACTTTCAGCAACTAATAAACCACTGCCTATTTTAAGAGCATGATTTCTTCCTGTTTAAGTATGTGCCTGGTGTTTTCATTTGGTCAGAGCAAACTACTTTTACGATTTTCTACAAAAGCATCCCAAGATATCTTCAAGCTAATCTGTGGGTGACTTTCAAACTATTTTAGTGGTGATGCCCCTGTCTCCACACAGACATGTTGGCAAAGGCGCCTCAAGAATTTTGCTGCAGACACAGCACGTGCTGAAAGTGTATGCTTCACTCCATTCTCTGTGTACAGAAAGAAGGATGTTTAACCAAATTTCAGTAATTTAATACCATCACCATTTATTACTGCATTTACTGACATGTCACAAAGAACCAGTTTCCCAGTGACAAAGCAATAACCTGAAGCCTTAACAATTCTTCCAGAAATGGAACAAATACCAATCCCTGAGTTTGCTCTGCTCCCCATAGGAACACAAAGGCACATGGTGTCGAAGCACCTTGCATCCCTCTGTTCACCTCACGCTTTGACAAGCACGAGTCACTAACACTTCAATGCTTTTAGTGGAAATCAGGAAATAGAAACAAATAACTGCAATCCTTGGAGACACAGCAGACCAGAGTGGTCACTCAGCTACACACTTCTGTCTCTTTCTGGTTATAAAAACTGAGAGGCTTCTAATATGACTGCATTATGTTGTCCCTCTAGAGACCACTCACCATTTCCTTAAAACTTTTACTATTTCAAAACACAGTGTTGGTTACAAAAATATTGAGCTTGAATTTTTTTTTCAAGGATGAAAGCACCACAGCTGTCTGCTGCTCAACTCAAAACCAGTTGAGGCTGCATCCCAAATATATGAAGGAAAGCATACAAGCTGCCAGGTGTCAGATCACCCAAGGAATGAGGGAAAAATCACATTCACTGAAAGACAAAAAGTTACCGCAGAAAACCACTGGACAAGGTGATCCATTGTCCTGGTGAGTCGGAAGGAAGGCAGGAATGGGAAGAAGAGGTGCAGAGCTTGGAACTAACGAACCTGCACGTGAAAGGCAAGCAGTTTTCTGTAATCAGAATATAACAGCCAACATTAAGACGTCTTTTGCGGGCTGGAGAGATAGCCTAGCGGTTAAGAGCATCGGCTGCTCTTGCAGAGGACCCGGGTTTGATCCCCAGCACCCACATGGCAGCTAAGAACCATCTGTAACTCCAATTCCAGGAGAACTCTAGTTGCAGGGGAATCCGACACCCTCTTCTGACCTCTGCGGCATTGCACGACAGGGGTGCACAGACCTACATGCAGACAGTACATTCATACACATACAGAAATAAAAAAAAAAAAAGATGTCTTTTGCAGCATCTGCCGGGAGTGGTGGCGCATGCCTTTAATCCTAGCACTTGGGAGGCAGAGGCAGGTGGATCTAATTATCCCAATCAATTTAGAAACTTATTAATGGACCTGATGATTTTCCTTAAGGACCACATCAAGGTGCATAAAATAACTGCTAACGTCACTTCAGTAACTGCATGAAATTCATTTATTCGCACCTCAGATCTGAGTATGATTAGAAAACCCATCTTGAAGAACATTTCACTAGCTCACACTTGTCTCTGTCCTGTACTGACCACTCTCAGTTCCACCTATCCTCCCAGGGCCATTGTTGCCCAGTACATGCCACACACAGCAAAGGCTGCTGCCCTGCCATGGGTAAAGGGAAGATAACTGCTGTGTCCACAGAAAGAAAGTCTGTTGTGCAGGGGGTGCAAAGTTCACAACCCAACTTTGCAGCCCACAAGTTCTTTGGCAATAAAATATCACCTGAAAGACTGGAGAGATGGCTCAGGGGTTAAGAGCACTAGCTGCTCTTGCAGAGGACAAAGGTTTAGTTCCTGTCACCTACAAGGCAGCTAATAATTGTCTAACTCCAGCTCCAAGGGGTGTGTAGTGGGATGAATGAGGAATGCTCCCCATAGGCTCCAGGCATTTGAATACTTGGTCTCAAGTTGTATGCACAATTTGGGGAGAGTCATGGAACTTCTAAGAGGTGTGGCCTTGCTGGAGGAAGCATGTCACTAGAGGTGGGCGTTTAAGGTTGCTGGCTTCCAGGACCTTCTCTGTGCTTCCTCAGACAGCTTAAAGACGGGAGCACCCAGGTTTCTTCTCAAACCACTGCTGTTGCCACAATTCCCAGCATGGACTGTCCATGAAACCATAAGCAACTCAGCTCTTCATTCTGTATGATGCATTAATCACTGTGTTTTATCACAGCAACAGAAAAGTAATATAGAACCTGGTACTAGAGAATGGGGTATTGCTGTGAAGAACCTGGCCATGTGGCTTTGGGAAGAATGTGGAAGACTTTGGAAGTTTGAACTAGAAAAGCAGATGAATGCTTAAAGCAGAGCTTAATGGGCTGTTCTAGAAGGAGCTTGGAAGAAAGCAGTGCTGAGAGTAAAGTAGTTCCATAGGGAAATAAGGACTTAAACTGCAAGTAGGATACTTTGGAAAAGAATCTGGCTGCTGGCTGCTGGCTGCTGGCTGCTGGCTGCTGACTGCCCATAGCTAAAAACTCACCCAATGCTAAACTAAAAAGCAATGAATGAGCCGGGGATGGTGGTGCACGCCTTTAATCCTAGCACTTGGGAGGCAGAGGCAGGTGGATCTTTGTGAGTTCAAGGCCAGTCTGGTCTACGGAGTGAGTTCCAGGACAGCTGGGGCTACAAGGAGACCCTGTCTCAAAAAAAAACACCAAAAAAAAAAAAAAAAGTAATGAATGAATTACTTCGGCAGAAGAAATTTCAAGACAGTTTTATGCTGAATCTTTCACAGGGCTATTAATGGTGAATATTATACAGTTCTACAATGAAAAAGAGTAAGTGGAGTTTGTTAAGGAAACCAAAGCCATTAGAGAGAAGATTCCAGAGTTACACTTGAACAAAAGAAAGAATGCCCTCAGGCCAAAACCCTCCACCAGGTTTTCAGCTTGTAGAAGGAGAAAGCCTAAGGAGTATCTGTACCTAGAAAACCACAGCAGACAAAAGCTGCTGGTAAGGTGGGTACAGGGGCCAAGGGCTATCCCAAGACAGCAGCAGGAAAAGGCAGTGTTGTCCAGGTGCTGCTGGCCAGAGAGGCATGAGGAGGCAAGAGTGAAGGTCACTGATTCTTCTTCTGTGGTTGCAGAGAGGCACTGAAGCCAGCTTGCATATGGCAGGGGTGTCCCCGGGAGGCCTTGAAAGGCCATGTGTGAAGCTGTGAAGGTGAAGCCTAGTTGGCAGTGGAGACCCCAGGATGTTAAAGATGCCAGAGCTAGGAGACATCTGCCAAGGAGAGCTGAATAGAGAAGGTGGTACCAGCCCAAGAGAGAGAGAGAGATATTCTGCCTGCCGCACAGCTGGAGCAGCAAAGCCATTGAAGGCCATTGGAATCACAGTCTCAGAACTGGATATGGATATTTACTTTATATAGCCACATGCCTATGAGGACCAGGGAGTCAAGTGTCAGGTGATTCTCATGAGAATATTTCCCATAAGCTCCAAGTATCTGCATACTTGGTCCTCAGTTGACGGAAGGTCATAGAACCTGTAGGAGCTGTGACCATACTGGAGGAAGTATGGCACTAGGGGTGGGCTTAAGGAGAACATGGCCTTGCCCGCTTCCAGTTTCTCTCTCTACTTCCTGTGAATGCTTGAAGACGCGAGCCCTCAGCTTTCTGCTCCGGCTGCCTCTGCTGCCATGGCTCCTGCTGGGAAGAACTCATCCCTCTGATACTGTAAGCCAAATGCTTTCTTCCTTCTAGAAGTTCCTTCTGACCTCTGAAAGGAGGCCCTTCAGAAGAAATAAATGTTATAGGTAGAATTTTTATATTCTTTGAAATATTACTTCAATATAAGCTTTCATTATGTGAATTAAACAGAGTCAAGACATAGCTTTTCCCAATAAGAACAAAGGAACATGAATTCCACTATTCCTAAATATTGACTTTATTATTATAAATTATATTATTAGTGTTTTTCAAAAGATATTATACATGATGAAAAATCCCAACTAAATAGAGATGATTGGAATGTTCTGTGTGAAATACATGAAAAAGTCCATAAACAAATTACAAAAATGTAATCTTTTAAGAAAATAATTATTTGGAGTTTTGAATGAGTCTTCATCTTTTAAAAAAAAATAAAGAGACATGCCCTAAATCGTGACCTAAAATGAGAAAACACTTGCTATATTTCAAGCATCATGTCTCCAGGTTAAACTCTGTCACCTCTTTATACAGAAAGAGTCAAAAGTGAAACACTGGGTTCAGATATAATTTATGTTTAAAGTATTATGCCACTTCTAATCAGAAACTATAAAAAATCCAAAGTGCTTCCCAAATTCTATAAAAAGCAGCAAATGATATTTGAAAGCTGTTTCTAATAACAAAATCTCATTTATAAAAGTCCTGAAATACTTACTGAACCTAATCAAAACTATCAACTTACCAATAATCATGCTGAATTGCTTTTTCCCAGAGACAGCACAGGACAAGGCAGGTTGAAATCTGACAGATTACTATGAATCACCTTGTCCATGGCTGTCTCTGGAAACTGTCATTCAAAGCTTTAATTTTTGCCTCATTCGTTTGATGATTGGAAACCTGGTTGTTTCACTACTTTCCTGAAAGTGTTGCAGAGAGCATCAACTGCTTTTGCCTTGAGCAGTAAATGACTCTGGAGTTTTTATCCTTAAAAATCAAATGCATAATTCAGAGTGTCTTCAGATTCTCAGAGAAAGGCAACTCATGTCGGCCCAAGCAGAATAATTTTTAATTTTATTTATTCATATATATATATATATATATATATGTGTGTGTGTGTGTGTGTGTGTGTGTGTGTGTGTGTGTGTACTGTCTGCATGTAGGTTTGTGCACCCATGTCCTGCAATGCCACGGAGGTCAGAAGAGGGTCTCAGATTCCCCTGGAACTGGAGTTCTCCCAGAATTGGAGTTACAGATGGTTCTTAGCTGCCATGTGGGTGCTGGGGATTGAATCCCCTGGAACTGGAGTTCTCCTGGAAGTGGAGTTACAGACGGTTCTTAGCCGCCATGTGGGTGCTGGGGTGGGTGCTGGGGATTGAACCCGGGTCCTCTGCTAGGGCAGTCAGTGCTCTTAACTGCTAGGCTATCTCTCCAGCCATGCAGAATTTTATAATTTATTTGCTCACAAATATGTTGGGTTGTCCACTTTATTCACAAGTACTGTCAAAAGTGGCTAGTTACTATACGATGGTATCTGAACCCAGCTCACAATCTAGATTTTTAGTTCTCAGAGACTCATGAAGAAACAAACTGTCAGGAAAAATCCAAGTGAGTTCACTGTGGCCTACTTAATATTTTATAATATGAGTCCAGACTCTGTCCCAGAGATCTACTTTCCCTCTGGTTTCTTGGGCTCCTTAAACAATAGAGCTGACACCAGCTTATATCACATCCCAAAAAGAAACAGCACTTGAAATCTGTCAAAGTAAAACAGATTAAGCAAACTGCCCATAACCATTAACAAAAGCATCACTAATAGGACAAAACAAAGGGCATTGTCTAAGGGGTCCATGGACTCCTTGTGCTTTTAGAAACTCTGAACTGTTTGAAGCTGAGCTAAATCAGAAGAGCTAAATCATTCTATATTTTGCTTGATGATTCTTACCAAGGCTCTACCATGTTTACAAGGATGGTACTAAATTCCATTCCCTCTTTAAGCTGATGAGTCAAAAAATTCTCTGTATCCTCACTACCATGAATGGTCTTTTTCCTCTGAAAGTAAGGCTTCAGTTATATGTGTGTCTTTGGGCCTGATAGTTCCTAAAAACTTTCAGCCAAACTGATAGACAATCCAATGTTTACATACTTCCCAGACACAGATTTGAGCTTTTATCTCCTTCTATGCATATAGAAATTTCATTTTATGAGTTTCTCAGTGATTCTGGGTCTTGACTATTGAGAAGTAGAATCCAAGTAGAAGACTCATACACCACATATGTACAGCTTGGTGAATTTTCACAGGTGAACGGGTAGCTGATATAAGGACCAGAGACAGGACACTGCAGTACCTCAGCCCCTGAACTGGCAGCCACGATCAGCGTACAGCTGGCTTTGCTCTAAGACAGAAACTCACATGACTAGAAGTGTGCTTTGGGGATTCCATAGCCCTTGTGTCTCAACACTATGTGTGAGACTACATACTGGAGTCTAATTACAGTTTTCTTATTCATCTTATTAGGTCTTTAGTGTCTTTGATATTGTTAATTCAGTGATATTTTAAATGGTTTCTTTGAATTCTTAAACACATTGCTAGAATGACCTTAAGAATAGGCAGAATTCTTGGCTGTGACACCGAAGGCAAAAACAGCAGAATAAATTGTTACTTCATGAAAATTCTTAAGTATTTTGTACAGCAAAAACACCGCCAGATCTAAAAGTCAAGAGGCTGAGAAATACGATTGGTAAATAACCTATCTGGTAAGTGGCTTATGTAAAGACTATACAAGGAAGTTTAATAATCAACAACACCCAGCTGACCCCCTCCCAGAAGCCAAGGAAGGGAAGTTAACTGGGTATTGAAACTCAGTTTCCTAAGAGGAAGAGTGGTAGAGATGGATGAGAGCATACAGTAGTCAACTGTCCTTCATACCGTTGAGCTGTTGAATTAAAAATGATTACCCCTGGGGCTTAGGGAGATCACTCAGTGATTAAGAGTCTGTAGTGCTCTTCCAGACAACCCAAGTTTGGTTCTCAGCATGCAGGTTAGGTGACTCACAACCTCGTACAGCTCCAGAGTCAGGGAATCTGCTGCCCTCTTCTGAACTCCACGTACCCACAGCCAGACATTCACACAGGCACATAATTAAAAATAAACATTTAAGCAATGATTAGGAGGGCAAAATTCATACTTGGTGTATTTTTTAACAAGTAGGCTATAAATAACTAGATTTATATTATCTGTTTAGTAAGGCCAATAAAACAAATGCCTTTTATTAAAAATATCTAAGACAAATATTTATTCCAATAACTTGCCACAAATTAGAATAAGCTGAGTCAGGAACCTCAATTAAAAATACTATCCTAGCCGGGCATGGTGGTGCACGCCTTTAATCCTAGCACTTGGGAGGCAGAGACGGGTGGATCTCTGTGAGTTCAAGGCCAGCCTGGTCTACAGAGTAAGTTTCAGAACAGCCAGAGCTACAGGGAGACCCTGTCTCAAAAAGACCAAAATTAATAAATAAAAAAATTGAAAACTATCCTGTTTGCCTCAACTGGACATGCCTCAAATGTGGGCTACACCTTCTGGTAGCACCCCAGAAAGAAGAAGGGCACAGCAAAGCAAGGGTAGCTATCTTTTGCTTGCTTGGCCGTCTCTCTCATGCTGAGTTGTTTTACTCTGTCGATGCTGATACTGAGTTGTTTTATTCTGTCCTTTGGTTACATTAGAACCAGTGTTTCCAGGAAGCCATATTTGACTAAGCACCAGTAGCTCTTTAGGAACCATCCAGGTTTTTGGTGCTGGATTGGGACTGCTGGGGGGGCACCAAGCCCTGTGTGACACAGCCACTGTGGGATTACTCCAACTGCTGAGACATGTGTCATCAAGGACAGAGCAGCAACCAAGGGTCCTCAGCATCTCAGCTGTGACTCAGCTGTTGTTACTACTTCAATATAAGCTGGTTAATATCATATATATTAATTTGGTCAGCTCTGTTCTTCTGGAGAATCCTGAATAATATAAAGTGGTTAGCTTTGCAGTCAAGTCAGAGCCCAGTCAATCAGAACTTCTCATCTATTCATATTTATAGTCAACAACATTTCAAGGCTGGTGAATCCTGCTCTCTTTCTAAATATTTGAGTGATTAATCTATACTAGCATGGAGCAGAATTTAGTCAAAATTTAAACATGTAGTAAAATCATGGACTTTAGAACATATCAACTTCCATGAACTTTCTGAATTTGTCAGCTTCTTCACTGCTAGTTTCATACAAGTAGCACAAATTAACATGAAAAGATGATGGCGGACAAAATGGCAGACACACCCTCACGGTCCCACTCCTTATGAAGCCATAAACGTTACCTCATTTGGTCAGTTCAGATAGGATTAATAGGAGGACCATGAAATGGAGTTTCCTAGACTGTCAGGACCCATTTTTTTTTTTTTTTTTTTTTTTTGAGACAGGGACTTCCTTTAGTCTCAGCTGGCCTGGAATTCGCTATGTAAACCAGGCTGGCCTTGAACTCACAGAGATCCACCTACCTCTGCCTCCCAAGTGCTGGGATTAAAGGCATGCACCATCATGCCCAGCAAAAGGACCAGTTTTAAATGCACTGATAGTGTTGTCATGGGACAGAAAAGGAGGGAGAATGAAATAGAGAGAGAAAGACAACATGAAAACAAAGTCAGCAAGGCAGTAACATGGCCTCAAGCCAAGGAAAGCCACATGGGTGCTGGACAAGGCAAGGAGCAGTTTCCTCCCTGGAGCCTCCTGAAGAAACACGGCCTTTCTAGCACCTTGATTTTTTGCCCAGTGGTGTTATCAAACACATAGCCTGTAGGACTGCAGAAAAACAGATTCTGGTGTTTCAAGCCACCCTGCTTGCGATCATTTGCTTGGAACAGATGACATAGAACATAAATATATAATCTGTACTTAATTCAGTGACCACAGGAAATGAATGCATGGCAATAATACAACACAACAAAACAAAAACACACAGCTATCTGGGCCAGTGACATAGCTTAGCAGAGAAGCACTTGGCCAGATGTGCTAGTCCCTGGTTTCAAGTCTAGCCCTACCCTGCACATGGAAACCCTAATACCTATAGCGTATTCACTGCATGCTAGATGCTGTTTGAAGTGCTTTACAAGGATTGACTTGCTAAGTCTTCAATTAGAGACTTCTTACCCTTCATTAACGGTGAACACACTGGGGCCAAGACATCCAGAAGTATTTGGTAAGTTGGCTAAATTCCCACAGGTCACAAAGAACAAGTTATGTATCAAACCCAGATGCTCTGGTTCTCCAATTCATACACACCACACCACAGCATGTACAGTGACAATTCTTGCCAGTATGATTTCAATTACACATACTCCTGTGAATGGGAAACTCACAGACTAACTCATAACTCCTAGAAATTGCACATAATGCACTTTTAAATCTCCAGATTTCTCAGGTTCCCTTCTGCAGTTTTTGAAAAGTAAAATATCTGCCAAAGATAATCGACATCTGCTTTGCTGCAGTTGAGGATAAATGGGAGAGAAAGGAAAAGAGTTCTAATAAACTCTAGGGTGTGTTATGAAAAATCACAGTGAATAATTCTTTAATAGTAAAGACAGAATCCTCCAAATCCCTTCTCTCTCTCCTTCCTTCCCTCCCTCCCTCCCTGTTTCTCACAGGCACACACAAAGAGAGGGGAGAGAGAGAGAGAGAGAGAGAGAGAGAGAGAGAGAGAGAGAGATTTAACAGATGTTTTATCTCACATTATGAGACATTTCCCCATCCCCAGGGATATAAAACAAGGTACCACTGCATTGTAATAATCTTTTTTTCCTTTCCAGGGCACAGATAGGTATAATAGGTATCAGGCCAACATCAATACTATTTCATGAATGGGATACATACATAACTACATGCAAAGTAGCAAAGATCTCTCCTTAATTCCATGCACTCCTTTAAAAGACCTATGAAGGAGTGCTGATCATTTGTTAGGGCTGTTATGCTTTCATGGATGGATTTGGGAGGACTATCACTTCATGTTCCAAGTAAGGCAAAAAGATTACCTGTATGGTAGACCAGCACTTTAGGTAGAGTGCTGAAGACAGTGACTAGTTTAGATGCTCCTGTTCTACTTCAGAACTATATTAGAATCTCTTTTCTATTCTGAAGACAGGAATAAGATCACCACTTTAGGCAAAATATTAGAAGTGCTATCAAATTACTCGAATATGATAAAAATAGCATTAAAATTGCAAAGGGGCTTAGACCCATCTGTGTCTGTCAGGGCCTTCAGCTTCCTCTCTACATCCTTCATATTGAAGATGGAACTAGTAGGAGACCATCTTCATAGGTTGGACTGCAGTGACAACATGTGACAGATAGCAGTGACAAATGGACTCACCCTTCAGTTCTAAAGTTGAGAGTCCAACGTGAAAGTGTTCAGACTCAGCACCTGCTCCAGACCCCTGTCCTGAAGCACAGTGTCCTCTTATAGAGAAAGGCAGGTTTCTGTGCCCTATCATCACTTATAAAGGCACTAATCCCTTGACAGGGCTCCAGCCAAGTGGCCCCATCAGACTCTTCTTTTCAAAGGCTGTCCTCAAATTGTCATTATCTTAGAGGTTAAGCTTGACTTTCAGGAGGACTCCAATAGTAAGTCTATACCAAGGAACTATCACTAACTTTATCAGGCCCTAAAAGATATGAATAAATACATTTTAATGTGATGAAATTTTTAAAAGGCTCTCCAGTGTATTATCTACTTGTTTAAAATATAAATTAGACTCATAAATTTTGCGCTGTGCCCGCTCTATAATCTTTTTAAGTGCTATTTAAGTGTTCACTTGATTTTCAACCTGAAGACTTTCTTTTATTCAAACTTTCATTTTAGAACACTTGTCAGAAAATCTGCCTTCAGTTCCAAGCACTTCAAACACTCAAAATCACACTACCTTTCTAATATTAGTTTCTTCAACCTGTGATTCGTGTTTCACAGAATTTAAATTACCTTCAAGAGATCTGCCTGTTAAAATCACCACGTAGTATCTATAAACTCTCAGTCCTATTTTGCTAATATTGACCTGAAAGCGTCTTTGGAGCACAGTAAGGAATGGGTCTGTGCTGGCCTCGAAGAAAACTCAGGGGTTAAGAGTGCTTTGCTGGGGGAGCATAAGGGTCTGAGTTAGAGTCCCTAGAACTGACATAAAACTCAGGCATGGCCAACCCCAGTGCCACGGAGAGAGGCAGCGACAGGAGGAAGCTGTGTTTTTGGCCTGCCAGCTTACCTGGGAGACTAGTGAGAAGCCCTGCCTCAAGGAATTAAGGCAGAGAGGGATAGAGCAGGAAACTGGGTATCCCTTGGGCATCTGCACATGAACAAGTACACCCACCCAATACATATACCACACACACGCACCACACACATATACACACAAACACCACACACATCATATACATTATGCACACATACACACACCTGCCTTCCACACACAAAGACCACATATACATGCACAGAAGATGCAGAGAGGGAGCAGGTGAGATAAAGAATGCATCTGTATGATAAAGTTAACTGTTCATAGGACTCTTCTTATCATAAAATCCTTTGCACTTTAACAATTAAGATTTTACTGCTGGCCTAAGGTTGTGTGTTAAGCTACAGTAACAAACCCAGTATCTGTTGCCAACATCATATGGCCAGGCCAACTACTAACCTTTACTATTTGTATGCCACTATTAAACCTGTACATATTCAGAAACACATTGTTTATAATTTGTAAACATGACTTCCAAGACTCCAACTATCCTGAAAGAAGACAGACAAAATGGATATTTTGTTACAACCAGCACTATACTTAACCCTAAAAAGAGATCTCAGTGGTGCTATGGGTTCAATAGGCCAGAGGAATTTAGTTTTACTTTAAAGCAATAATATGCCTTTCAAGTATACCAATGTACAGCATATCTTTAATTTCTCAGATATTTCAGAACAGAGGAGGTGGCTCAGCTGATAAAAGCATTTGCTGCCAAGTCTGATGACCTGAGCTTGATCCCTGAAACCCAAATGGTAGAAGGATAGATTCAACTCCTGCAAGTTATTCTCAGATCTGCATGTGTATGCATCATGACACTTGTGTGCCAATTCAAACACATGCATGCACACACACACACATTCACACAGCATAAATAAGTAAATGTTTTTTAAAAATAGCAATTCTATTCCCCAAAGCTGTTACCACATAGTAATAACATTAGTGTCCCAGTAGATTACTCAAATTTTTACTGGGTAATTTCATTCATGTGTGGGCAGATCAGATCTGTGACTTCAATAAATCTCATCACCTTAACTAAAAGCATAATCCCAGCTTGGGAAGACACAGGACCCATGAATCTCTATGACTGTTACTCACAGCTTCTATAGTTCAAAATCTTCAGACACTAACATAGTTCACCTAGGAACACATGTGTGATGAGTTCGTATGATGAAGACACCAAGAAAATAACAGATGACATGTTTTCAGTTCGCATATATTTTGTAATGAGAGATGCAAAGCATTTAATCAAATTTCAAATAAACATAAATAGTTAATAGAAGTCAGTGTCCATTGTTACCATAGATGGAAATTATGTTTTGTTGGGTTGCAGACATTTTCATCGCTGAACCTCTGATGTACCTGTTTCATAGCAAACCACAGCAGGGGGAGTAATTGTTTTGAAAATATTATTGAAACTGAAAAGACCCTTGTAAAATAAGTGGCTCCTACTTCTTAATAGAAATCCAACATCATACTGGACTTGAGCTTTAGTTGCATGCCGGCAGAAATATGAGCATCTGTTTAGAACTCAGGAAAAGTCTGTAGTCAGAAATGTGATGTCATAAATCATGCATTGTTAAGATAAGGGTTACAGCACAGCACTGCTGATTTGTAATCAAGGGACCCAAGAAATGCCATCCAGGTGCAGAGCAGAGCTCAGCAGTTAGCTCTCTCAGCGCTGGCAGGCTTACTTATGTAAGTGCTGTGCACAGTCTTCACTTGGTTTCCCATCTCACTTACACATTCTGCCACAATAAAAATACCTGAGATAATTGCGTGTGAGTCAATCTATCACTGTCTCAAATTGAGACATGGTATTTAGAGGTCAAATCCTAATTTTTTTTTTTTTTTTTTTTTTTTTTGTCAAATAAGCCTGGCAGGGCTCTACTGAGGGTAATAGAACAGACTTTGGAATCCAGCATTCTAACTCAGGGACTTTTTGCATATTAACACCTTAAAACTCCATCCTCTATATGACACAATATAGGTGGTTACCCCCAAACTGCCTTCTTGGGGTTACTGTTGATCTAACGCTGGGCTGTGAAGTTCACTGTGCAGTGAATGCGACCAAAATACCAGGTGTTGTCATTAGGAAGTTAATTTGAAGGTCTGTCGACCACTTTATCACGGGCCTATTTTGTGGTTTAGGTGTCTTTCTCCTAACACAGACAGCTTCCAACACTTCATCACTTCAATCTGAAATAGTCCATTAACCCAAGATGTTCACCCATTCCTAGGCTCTATATTTGAGCTCCATGAATAGTTTAATTTCTGAGGAGCATCTGGAAAGAAACGTATAGCAACTGCTGCACCCCAGACATTCCGTGCTGCACCCCTCTATAGAATGCGATGACCCAAGCTGTTGGTCAGCTTAGCCACTGCAGCAGTGGGACTGAATTACCCAGCCCAGGCCAATGAGCAGTTGAAGAAAACCAGAGGGGACGCATTAGGAAAACCCGGTGAACC
This sequence comes from Rhizomys pruinosus, assembly GCA_009823505.1. Taxonomy (NCBI): domain Eukaryota; kingdom Metazoa; phylum Chordata; class Mammalia; order Rodentia; family Spalacidae; genus Rhizomys; species Rhizomys pruinosus. The sequence goes on along the minus strand of VZQC01003434.1, from coordinate 489,268 downwards.
AAAACCAAGTGGACCTCAAAGGCAGCTTAACTGACAAACAAGAAAACAGCCCCGCAAACCAAAGACAAACAGTCGGGTAGGACTGTCCTAGATAGCTTCCGGGAACCCAGTTACCTCTGCTGCTTGTGCCTCCCAGTGACTTCCACGTTCTGAAATTTAGAGACTCCCCGAATCCCAAGAACTTTGCTTTACTTGTGTGACACAAACCTCCAGTAAAAGCAGAGAGAAGCACAGCTTCCTGAAACACGTTATGGAAACAAGACTAAATTGCAAAAAGGAGTGGAGGTGGAAATGGAGCAGAAAAGACGGGGAGGCTGCTAGGGTCACACACCCGGCTCACACCTGCCACCAAACTTCTCCAAGACGCAATAAGTCTAGCGGTGTGCAAGGCCTGTGTGCTCTTCTAAGCGGGTCACTGGGTCCAAAAAGGCTATGAAGGTACTGGCTCACCTATGGCCTTCCAATCCCACCCAAATCTCAAAATGCCCCTCCTGCGTGGGGACTTTGAGAACCAGTAGCTCCCCACCCTGTCTTCAAAGTCTCTGCATCTTCAAAAGATTCTTATTATTTGGAAATATTTATGTGAAAAAGAAGATAAGGGCAAACAGGAGGCTAGCCCGCTGTCCCTCCTTACCCCACCAACTTCTCCAGGTTACCAGAGGGAGCGCGCCCTGCACACACCCAACTGGCTCAGCCAGCAGGGCGCGCGGCTGGTGGAGGCTCTGGGCTGGCCCCTGTCCTAGGCAGCGCTGGGGACCCTGGCGGCTCTGAGCTGGCTGGTGGGCTAGAATCCCGGCGTGGGGCGACCCTGGACTGAGGAGGGAGCGGGGGCGAGGCACCTGGACCACAGGCTGCCAGGCCGCGGGGCGCCACCCAGCCAGGGTCCCACACGCAACTCACCGGCTCCAGGCTGCGCCCTCGGCATCCCGGGCAGTTTTGCTCTCCTTGCTCCCGCCGCGCTCTTCATCCTCCTGCAGCCCGTGGCGCGGCGCCACGGGCCCGGCATCCGGGAGCAGCAGCCGGCGCGGTGGGGCGTCCCCGGGCGCCCACGGCTGCGCGCCCCGAGCCCGCGTGGAGGGTCACGGGCAGCGGGAGTAGAGGCCGCGGAGCTCCGGAGCGCGCGCGTGTCTCCGGCGCCGGATGGAGGTGGCGGGCAGCCCTCTGCCTCCGCAGCCACAGCTCAGCTCGTCTGTCCAGCAGCCCCAGGTGCAGCTCGAGTCGAGCTGAGGTGCCAGGCCACGGGCGGAGGCCAGGAGCACAGCCAGCTAGACGCCGGGGACGCCAGCGGAGCGCGGAGAGCTGGCTGGCACGGCCGAGCGGGTCGCGGGTGTGACCCAGAGGCGCAAGGATGCAAGAGGCTTCCAGCACCCAGGGTGCTGGGGACACTCCCGGAGCTGAGGCTGCAGGCTGGAGCAGGGGCTCTCCTTCCGGGCAGAGGTCCTCCCTCCTGGTTTGGGTGGTCTCAGAGACACAAGCATACCCCACCCTGCTCAGCTTGAACCGTTAGCCACAGCAGCCTCTCACAGCACACACACAGCGGGTGGGTGAGGACACTGCTCTTAAACACAGGAGTTCCACATCTTCAAGAACTCAGGTTCTGTGTGAGCTACCCAACGCCCTGTCGGGTCTGCCTCTTCTAGGACTTACAGGTGTGCTTCTCCAACTTTCCTGCACCCGAGAATCGTCCTGGCAGCTTATTAAGGGTGCAAGTTCTGATCCTGTAGTTCAGAAGGGGAAGGACTGCCTGAGGGGGCAGTGTGTTTAGTGGTTTGGCAGAGGCCGAGATACAAGAACCAAGGTTTTACTTGAAAAACATACAAAGAGGCAACCAAAACAAAATAAATGATTAATAAATAATTATTTTTTTAATTTTATATATTTTATGTGTATGAATGTACTATCTGCATGCAGGTTTGTGCAACTGTGTCTTGCAATGCCGCGGAGGTCAGAAGAGGGCGTCGGATTCCCCTTAAAAACAGACAAAGCAGCCCGGAGGTCAACCATGTCTGCCCTCATGTTGTGTTCAAGGAATGTCTCCGGGATCCCGAGGCAGGAGCACACCTTTCTGCAGAGCCACTTTCAGAATAATGAGAAGTTAGACGTCAGTAGCCAGCTACCTTTTATGAGAATTAGAACGCTGGGAGACCAAATAGTTCACAGCCAGGAGCCCAATACCACAGGAAAATATAAATATTAGGCAGGGGTGCAGAGACCACTCAGCGGTTAGGAGCACTGGCTGATCTTGCAGAAGACCCAGGTTTGATTCCCAGCACCCAGGTGGTGGCTAACAACTATCTGTTTGTAATTCCATTCCCAGGGGACCTGAGCTCCTCTTCTGACTTCTGTGGGCATTTCACTACATGAGTGTATATATATATATATATATATATATATATCTATATATATATATATAATGCAATACACTCATGCAACATAAAATAAAAAATAATAAAAATAAATGTTAGGCTTATATTACAGTTAGAAGTCACTCTGTAAAATCAGGAAGGATATTGATGTTGATAACTGGGTAGAGAAATACTGGGAATTCAGTTCTCTATGCTCTCAAGAGAAGCTCATTTAAGCCATGATCACCCAACAGTCACCTAGGAAGGAAGCGCAAGGGCTAGTGAGAGGCCTGAGCTGTTAGAAGATTAGATTGCTCCGGCAAAGGGCCTGGGCTCCATTTCCAGCACCACCATGAGCCATGTCACAGCCACCTGTAACTGTAGCTCCCAGGGATCCCACTTTCTCTTCTGGCGTCTGCAGGCACCTGCATATGTAGACACACACACACACACACACACACACACACACACACACACACACACGTACACACACACACACTAAATAAATAAATTAAATAAATAAATAAATAAATACTATCGAAATAAAGTACTCCGCCAACAAGCCCTGGGTGTTCAAAGATATGCAGCTCTATTCAAGTATTAGTATCAAGCATGTCAATCACTTATCCAAAGATATATAAATATATAGTAAATAAAGGCACCAAGTAAATAAATAGGCACCAAGAAGCAAGAGGCACCAAAAGATGCTCTGTGGCTGGACTTACTGTGATTGTTAGCTTGCTGTTGCCCACACCCAGGCCCCATGCTGTCATCTGGATTGACTCATGCAATTCCATTCAGGGAGTGCTAAGCATTGATCATGCTAAAGGTCTTTGCTGAAGCTAAGTCAATCATGCTTTGGAAGGGAAATTTGACAATATACCAAGCTACTCCATATTCCTGCCCGAGTTACCAGAAGGAAACATGAAGTGCATTGCCATAAAGTCCCAAATGTGTGAGACCTGGACTGAAGTCATGTTTGAGATAAGCCTTAATATGTAATGTGGTATGATTTTGTAGAGGGGGTAGACAGTGTTATGGGAGTGGGGATCCTCTGCTCCTCTGCCCAAGTGGCTTAAAAACTGACAGGAGCCACTTCAAAGGGGTTATCATTGCTCCACTGAGCACATGTTCAACAGGGACCACCACATCCTGAAATAGATCAAGTTAGTCAGATAGAAAAGGTGAGAAGGCTGATTTATAACCAGAAATGGCACTTCAGAAAGCATTTAGAGGGAGTGAATACCCCAGATAAATAATCATGAGGATAGAAACAATGGTGGCAATCGATGGAGATTAAATACAAGAAGGTTCCAAAAGAAACCTCACTGAGAGGGCACTGGCAGTACACAGTAGCTACGAGGAAGGGTGGGATCTGCTCAGGACTCCTAGCAGGTTGCCACCTGGAGACTTAGAAAATTAGTGAAGCTGTGAAGAGTCGAGACATCAGAAAGGGGCACATGCACACAGGAGGTTGGAGTTGGTTGGTTGGTTTGTATTTTGGGGAGATATTTTGAAGGCTATAAGGTATCATTAATTTTCTTTCGACCTAGGAGTCAGATGTTTAAGGAAGACAGTCAGGTGGAAATGTTGACACACTTAGAAATGGAGCATTGCTTTGAGGAAGCAGGTTATATACTAAGGCATGTGTTCACAGGCCTATTTGTGGAGTTCAGTTGTTGGGAGAAGAGGTCAGTGAGAAGGATGTAGAATGAAATAAAATGTGCTCAGGAGAGAGGTGTGGAACATGCGGCCTTCCTAGTATTAATTTCCTCCCTGAGAATCACACAGCCTCCAGGCAGAGAGGTGATGGGGACTGGATGAGACAGCTGGTAGTCTTATCTTTATATTTGTTTTTTTTCTGAGTGGAGGGGAGAAACTGTGTGAATCCTATTGGCCACTGAAACCCTAACACCTAACACAGTGCTTGGAAGGAAGTAAAGAGGAAATATATTGATGAATAGTTAGTAAATAAGAAAACACAAGAAGACACATTAAAGCACATCCTGAAAAACAGAAAGAGCACACTCAGGAAGGCTGTTTAGTACTTTGATGTCATGGAAACTAAGTTAGGCATAATAGAGACAGTCACTGGTAATAGCAGAGTACAGAGGCATGAAAAGGTGAACTTCATTACACATTGAGAAGTTTCATGTTGGATTGGAAGATAACCTGACTAAAGAATTAGTTGATTATATTCAAGAACTTGGCTGTATTTAAGGGTATCAGGATTGTGATTGCCAAAGGGATTCCAGGAAGAAAAATAATTCTAAACAAAGTTAACAATGAGATAAAGATGAGAAAAAGAGATTGAAGACAGAGGGATGAGAGCTCCTATTTAGCAAAAGTGAAGTCCAGTTGTACCTTACTGATTAAAGGGTTACAGTGTGAGATATGTTGCAGGTAAGAGAAAGGAGATTCAACTCAGCCTTATGTGAGAGGACGCTGAGCTACTGAAGTGGAAGGTCAGTAATGGATCTCTGCAGAGAAAAGGACCACTTGTTTAAAAGCAAGGACAAAGGACTAGAAAAAAGTTACACAGACACATCAAGGTGGAACAAAAAGTACAGGAAACATACAGAGTATTTTTCCCAGTATCTCCAGAAAAATAGACACAAGGTTGTCTACCAACACTATCACCCAATGAGAAATAATTAGGGGTTAAAAATGTGGACTGTTTTAAATAAGTTATGATAGGGATATTATAGTGACTCAACAAAATGTGGAAAAAAGTATGGGCTGGCAAATTGTGTCAGTGGATAAAGGTGCTTACTGCCAGGATCATACCCGGCCAGTCTGATTCCTAGAAACCACATGATAGAGAATAGAATCCCACAATTGTTCTCTGACTTCTACACATGCATAGTAGCACATGTGAGCTCCCATACAGCACATACAAATAAGTAATGTAAAAAATATTCATGAGTAAGATATGCTCTCAGTAATACTGAAGGCACAGCATGGAAGTAAAGAGGGTGCGCTGGGTGGCTTTAATGTCAACTTGGCACACAGGGTAGAGGGAGCCTCAATTTGGAGATTTCCTCCATCGGACTGGCCTGTGGCCATGTCTGTGGGGCATTTTCTTGATTGTTGTTGAGTGATGCTGGAGGGCCCAGCCCACTGTGGACTGTGTGGCCCCTGGGTAGGTGGTCCTGTGTTGTATAAGAAAGCAGGCTGGGCATGGGCCAGGGGAGCAAGCCGGTGAGCAGCATTCCTCCATGGCTTGTGCTTCAGCTTCTGCCTCCAGGTTCCTGCCCTGGGCTCCCTCAGTGATGAACTGTGATATAAGCCAACTAAACCCTTTCCTCCCCAAGCTGGTATTGGTCAGAGTGTTTTCTCACAACAATTGAAAGCAAACTAGGACAGAGAGTATACAACTTGGTCTACCCAGGCTCAGAAATCAACAAAGTAGAAACTGTGGACTATCAGCAGGGAGCGAGTTTATGGAGCAGAACTGGAGCACACAGCCTCTGGAAACTTCCATATTTGGCACTGATTTGCCACACTGCCCTTTACAGTGTCTGGGACTCTGCATCATTTATTTGAATGTTCTGAGATTTAGCTTTCTCACTTGGAAGACTTAGGTAAAGTATTTACTCTCCATAGCAAGGCTTTAAATTTAAATATGATATTGGTAACAGCAGGCATTATGCTCACCTGAAGAAGTTTTCAAGCTATAGGAAGTCTGGGTCACAGTCTTTGTCAATTAACTAGATTTGGGGGTGAGGTTACAGAATTTGCTCTCAGAAACTTCCTGGCCTTGCTGCTGGCTGAGATGCCAGACTTTGAGAACACATTTAACATGGTGTTGGCACATACAACGTACATAACACATAGTAGCTCTTGTTCACGTGATGACAGACCATAGCATTCATGTTCAAAAGGTTATACATGAATCATGGAGGTGAGTGACAGGCAGAGATCATCCTTAGATATTAGAGGTTCAGAACATGAGGGTGATAAAGATGAAGTTATATTTAGTGTGTGAGGAAACTCCAGGGCCTATCAAGATCAGGAGGTCTGAATCAGGGAGAAAATTCAAGATTTCAGAATCATGGAGATCAGTGTTTCATTCACTAAAAAGATGGTGTTATAAAATGCCAAGAGCAAAATAAGAAAATCAGATTGAAAGCTAAATGGGTCAAGAGGAGAAACATCAGTCGTGATACCCAGGAGGAACACCACCAAGGCTGTGGTAAGTGCAGAGCCAGGTACCACCAAGGCTGTGGGTAAGTACAGAGCTGGGTACCACCAAGGCTGTGGTAAGTGCAGAGCCGGGCACCGCCAAGGCTGTGGTAAGTGCAGAGCTGGGTACCACCAAGGCTGTGGGTAAGTACACAGCCAGGTACCACCAAGGTACTTACCACAGCTGGTGGTAAGTGCAGAGCCAGGTACCACCAAGGCTCTGGTAAGCGCAGAGCCAGGTACCGCCAAGGTTGTAGTAAGTGCAGAGCCAGGCACCACCTAGGCTATGATAAGTGCAGAGCCAGGTACCACCAAGGCTGTAGTAAGTGCAGAGCCGGGCACCGCCAAGGCTGTGGGTGAGTGCACAGCCAGGCACTCTGTCTTTGAGGCCATGAAGGAGACTTATAAACCCCAAGGTCTTGTGCTGGAAAACTTCCCTCTTGGACTTAGAGCGGCATCTGTCTATGCACTGTTGAGTAAGTTGGAACTCGTGTGGCTTCTTTTTTTTAATTTTTTTTATTTATTTTTGTATGTGTATGAATGTACTGTCTGCATGCAGGTCTGTGCACCCGTGTCGTGCAATGCCGCGGAGGTCAGAAGAGGGTCTCGGATTCCCCTGGAACTGGAGTTCTCCTGGAATTGGAGTTACAGACGGTTCTTAGCTGCCATGTGGTGCTGAGGATCGAACCCGGGGCCTCTGCAAGAGCGGTCAGTGCTCTTAACCGCTAGGCCATCTCTCCAGCCCATCGTGTGGCTTCTTAAGGGAGGAACATTCAATAACAAATCAGAGAATGGCTTCATAGCAGAACAAATGAAAAGCACATCTGGGGCTGGGCAGGAAGTGGCTTAGCACATAGGCTTCTAGCGACTGGACTGCAGTAGCTGGAGGTCTCAATGTACTGAGCGTCTGTGTTTTGTTATGTGTTGAAGCGTGGCAATGCTTTACTTGGACCACCTTCAGTCTGGTAAGATTTCCTTTCACTTATTTTTTAGATTTTATTTTTATTTTTATGTGTGTGAGTGTATTGCCTGCATGCATGTAAGTGCACCCCCTTGAATGCCTAGGGATGTCTGAAGAGGAGGTCGGATCCCCTGGAACTGGAGTTATTGGTAGTTGTTAGCCACCATGTGGGTGCTGGGAACCAAACCTGGTTCCTTTTCAACAGCAGCCAATGCTCTTAACCACTGAACTATCTCTTCATCCCAAGATTCCCTTTTTAGATGGCAACAAAAAAAGACTCATAGAAATTAACTTCTGTGAGGTCATAGCTGACCAGCTGACATCTCTCCAATTAAAAGGAATGTATAGGGGCTGGAGAGATAGCCTAGTGGTTAAGAGCACCGACTGCTCTTACAGAGGACCCGGGTTCCATCCCCAGCACCCACATGGTGGCTGAGAACCATCTTTAACTCCTGTTCCAGGGGAATCTGACATCCTTTTCTGACCTCCGCAGCATTGGATGCACAAACCTACATGCAAACAATACATTCATACACATACAAGAGTAAATTTTTTAAAAATGTTAAAAAATTAAAAGGCATGTATAATTTCCACTCTAAAATACTCTCTAAAAAATTAAAGTTGATAAATGTGGTCCACCATGCCTTTTGACTTGGATTAGGTACTGTAGGAACCTAGTCTAGATAGATGGAGATTAGTATTCAGGAAGGTCATTGCAGAGAGCTTGTAAAATAAGGACCTGTGAAGGTGAGGATGCAGGTCTGTGTAAGGGGCAAAATGACTGAGGATAAGATGCACTGAGGGCTCAGCCAGTCTTGGGGGAGCTCTGGGCTGAATCATCCCTCCCACTTATCCTGAACTCAAGAAGGAAGCAGGTGTTCATACCACTGCATCCACAGTCATTCCTAATCACCAAAGTCAGGTTCACAGTGATGAAGTTTTAGGAGCTAGTCTGCTTGAGTACTTGAATATTTTGTCCTACCTTCTAGGAACCCACAGATGTTTATTTTTACCCAAGTATCATGTGAAAGTCACTCTGATAAGCACATGTAGACCACACGAATGTTGTCACCGAACCTTTCACATCACCGTTTGTGCTAAGCTGGTGGCTGTCTGCTCCAGGAATTCTCCTGTGTGCTCCTCCCTCAGCCCCAGGATCACAGGTGCGAAGCCACTGAGTGTGGCTTGTTACAGGGTGTGCGGATACAAATTCCAGTCGTCAGGCTTGGACAGGAGCACTTCACTGATGGAGCCTGCATCACAGCCCCTCCACTGCCATGTTCTGGCAGCACACTTTCTTTAGAAGGAAATTTCCTTAAGTCTTTGGTCACACACTTCAGCAATGAACTATGAACTCATTGTAGACCACACGTTTGGTTTGGTTTCATCAGTTTGGGTTGAGACAGGGTCTTCCTATAGCCCCAGCTGGCCTAAAACTCCTTTTCATATATAGAGAGACCACACTTTTCCTCTGCTGATGGGCATCTAGGCTGATTTCATATCTTGGCTTCTGTGAATCGCACTACAATTTGCTTCCACATGCACATATGTCTGGGAAGTGCTGACATGGATTCCTGCATGCATGCACAGGTGTCGGTTGGTGTGCTCACATTCTTTGAGGTACATGCCCAAGGACCAGACGCTTTCAGAATAAAGCTTTAATACAATGTTCCTTCCATATGTTTTGGATATAAATGACAATAGCATTGATGTGTTGATTCTACCAAAAATATCCTCTGACAACCTTAAAGGAAACTTAAAACAGGGGCAACAAGTTTTATGCTTTTCTATGGCAAAAAGCACTTCCCATTATTAGTAAAATTCTTAAGGGGCTAATGAAAATATACACAGAGCCGGACATGGTGGTGCACACCTTCAATCCCAGCACTTGGGAGGCAGAGGCAGGCGGATCTTTGTGAGTTCAAGACCACTCTGGTCTACATAGTGAGTTCCAGGACAGCCGGAGCTCCAGGGAAACCCTGTCTCAAAAAGACCAAAAAAAAAAAAAAAAAAGAAAAGAAAAAAAGAAAATATACATAGAGGTATAGACTTGGTTATTTTCTACATTTTTATGGTACAAATGTTTTGCCTGTGTGTATGTAAGTGCACCACATACACACAATGCCTGTGGAGGTCAGAAGACGGCACAGATCCCCTGGAACTGGAGTTAGGGAAGGTTGTTAGCTACTATGTGGTTGCTGAGAACTGAACTCAAGGGTTCTCTGCAAGGGAAGCCATTGCTGTTAACCTCTGAGTCATATGAAAAAAATATTTAAAGGTTCAGAATAATTACAGTTTTTATGTTGAAGTGGAGCCGGGCCAATAGAAAAAGAGTTTGAACGGTCAATGAAAGATCAGTACAGACACGCGGATCCTCTCTGCAGATTCTGGATACTTTGTGTTCTGTCAATGGACAGGAAGGTGAGAGGAGGAGAGTGAACTGAACTGACCCAAGGGGAATGGGGTGGACCTCAGCCCCGTGGTTTCTCACAAGGAGCCCTGGTTCGAGACCCAAGGAGCTTCATTTCTAACAAATATCCAGATGCTTCCACCTGTGGTTTGGGCAACACCACAGGAGAAGGACTGCTCCAGTAAGCTCTCCATCAGCACACCCACACTTTGGCACATTGCTGTTGCTCTGTGAATAGATAAATGTACACACTGTTGGTTTCTACTGTACCTGAAATCTCTCTTAACAACTCCAGTTGGTAGTAACTGAATTCACCTCCCAGGCTCGCTTGACACATTGTGGAAATAACTGAGACTTCCTTTGCCAAATCCTTGTCCTATAACAGGTTACCCAGAAGCTCCTTGGAGCTATGTGTCTGTGTGCAGGTGATATGTTAAGGAATAATCCAGAGGAAATCTGTAAGAATAGGAACAGAAGGTACAGGAAGGAGAGGAGAGGGGAAAGAGAAGAAGGGAATGGGGAAAGGGAAAGGGAAGAGGAAGGGGAAGGAGAAAGGGGGAGGGGAGGGGAAGAGGAAACAGGAAGGGGAAGGGAAAGAGGAAGGGGAAGGAAAAAAAGGGAAAGGGGAATGGTGAAGGGGAAGGGGATAAAGAAGGGAAGGGAAAGGGAAGGGGAAGGGGAAGTGAAGGGAAGGGGGGAAGGGGAGAGGGGAAAGGGAAGAATCGGGAGGGAAGGGAAAGGGGAAGGAGGGAAAGGCGGAGGAAGGAAAGGGAGAGTGGAAGAGGAAGGGGAACCGGGAAGGAAAGGAGAAGGGGGAAGAGAATGGGAAAGGGGAAGGGGAAGGGAGGGAGGGAAGGGGGATGGGGAAGGAAGGGGAAGGGGAAAGGGAAGGGAGAAGGGAGAGGGAAGGCGGCGAAGGGGAAGGGAACGGGGAAGGGCGAAGGGAAGGAAGGGGAAGGGGAAGGGAAGGAAGAAGGTGGGAACGGGAAGGGGAAAGGGAGGAAGAGGGGAGAGAGGGAATGGGAGAGGGAAGATGGGGAAAGGGAAGGGGAAGGGGGGGAAGGGAAGGGGAAGGGGAAGGGGAAGGGAAGGGGAAGGGAAGGGGAAGGGGAAGGGAAGGGGATGGGGAAGGGAAGGGGAAGGGGAAGGGAAGGGGAAGGGAAGGGGAAGGGGAAGGGGGAAGGGGAAAGGGGAAGGGGAAGGGGAAGAGGAAGGGAAGGGGAAGGGGAAGGGGGAGGGAAGCAAAGAGAAGGAAGCCAAGTGTGTGGTGGTGACTGGCAGAGGGTAGGTCCAGCCAGACTGCAGAGGAGCCTTGTTCGGGAGCCAGACTTGTTATCCTCACGCATGTCCTGCATCATCATTAAGACTTCCCAGAGGATATACATTGACTGGCAGGTAATTCCAGCTCTGAGCAGCTGGGCAAAGAGGCTGGAGTAGCCCAAGAGCAGCATACCTGAATCACTTTTGAAAGTAAAAGTAGTTTAAATGCCAAGAATGTTGGTGGAAGTACACAGTATTCATTGACTTGTAAGTGAAAACAGTGGAATCTGAGAAAATGTCAGAGGCCATTAGCGCAGACGCACCATCCACATTTGCTTGTGTTTGGCTGACTTTTCCTGTGGGTGCATTTTGACTTTCTAATTTCATTTTAAACTCATGGAGAATCGCAGTTATGTTGTGAGTTTCTCCAGTTTGATCCACATGAAATGGCTGCTGTTTGGCCATCTTTAAGAAACAAAGTGGCTAGTGCACATAGCACAGCTCAGTTCCTGGCTCTGAAGCGACCTCTCTTGGCAGTGGGGTGGATCATGGCTAGAAGGCAGTTGCAGCCCTGATTCTTCAAGAGTTCTCCCCCTAGCCGGGTGTGGTGGTGCACGCCTTTAATCCTAGCACTTGGGAGGCAGAGGCAGGCGGATCTTTGTGAGTTCAAGGCCAGCCTGGTCTACAGAGTGAGTTCCAGGACAGCTGGGGCCACAGGGAGACCCTGTCTTGAAAAGACAAAGCAAAAAAAAACAAAAAAACAAAAAAAGAGTTCTCCCCCTAGAAGTCCTCCACCCGCTGAAAGCCATTTCTGCAGTGCCTGCATTTCTGCTCTTGTGAGCTGAGTTCTACAGTTAATAAATTCAGCCAGCTTTGTTTTATTTATCATTGTAATTACACTTATTAACTAAAAATTACATAAACTAAACCAGGCATGGTGGCACACACCATTAATTCCAGCACTCAGGAGGCAGAAGCAGGCAGATCTCTGTGAGTTCAAGGCCAGCCTAGTCTACATAGCAATTTCCACACCAGCTGGGGCTACAGGGAGACCTGTCTCAAAAATACAAAAAAAATACATAAACTAATGAAATATGTGTGTGAAAAAACATGTTACATCTAGGAAAATTATCTAAGTGGCTTCAAAATAAGCAAATGGTTCTAGAATTAAGTGCTAGTGAGAGAGCTCTAGGAGTGGAAAGGCCCTAGAAACTGGAATGTCTCAATAAGTGTTCTCGATGTCTAAATGCAGATTAAGGAAACCCACACTAAGAATTGCAGTTTTTTAATTAAGCTGTTTTTGGCTGGAAGTATCAGAAATTCTACTTAAATGGCTTACAAAGAATAATGGGATTATTTCTGGTAGCCAGAAGTCTTGAGGTTGAAAGGCTCCAAGATTATTAAATACAAGGACTTGATTATGTCATCTCATGTCATCCCCATCTCTCTTCCTGATTATGTATGATGGGTTGGTAATATCCATCAAGGAATCAAATTAATTTCAGCAGTGCAAGCAGCCCCACCTGGTAGACCAGTTGTCAAAGTAGAACAGGGCTCCTGGAGCCTCAGCTCCTACCTGTACATTCCTTTTTAACAGCAAGACTTTAGTTCAGAGAAGCTCCCCAGTTCCTCTTTGGTGTCTTTGGCCAGGAACAAGTCATCCCTACAACATTTACCAGCAAAGTAGAAAATTCCCAGTGCACTTGGCACAGAAAAGGAACCAAGAGGAAGAAAAACTTTCAGCATCAAGGATGAAGAGAGAAGCTGATCAACACAGCAAGGTGCAGGAAGACTGTGTGCACATTCTGAGTCACACACAAGGCCGACGATGACCAACACCCATGCCAAAAGGAAAATCTTCACCCGACGTTTAAATAGCAATGAATAAGGGGCTGGAGAGACGCGAAGGTGGCAAAGTCATTGCTGTGTGAAGGAAAAAGCCTGGGCAGGTACAGCACACATGAGCTTCCAATGGTGGAAAAGCAGAGACCTGGGGAGGGGGGGATCTCGAAGTTCACTGGCAGCTAGTCTTCCCAAACCAATGGGCTCCACCTTCAGATAGAGACCTTGTCTCTAAACAGGGTGGTGAGCCATGGAGGAGGACGCTCTGTGCCAACCTCTGCCCTGCACATGCACACCACACAAGTGTACACACAGGACACATAATGCATGCAGTACACAGACATAAATCAATGATACATGTATTATGCTAGATAAAAGCATAAATATACAGCCATTATGTTAGATAAAAGCATAAATATACAGCCATTATGCTAGATAAAATCATAAATATACAGCTATTATGTTAGATAAAAACATAAATATTTGAGTTACTGGTCTCATTTTAACTGACCTTCCTGAGTTACGGACCCTGATGAAGTCAGATAAGAAGGTTCCTAATATACTTACTTCGGTGAAGGTTTAAATGAGAATGCCCCCCACATAGGCTCCAAATAGTTGTATATTTTGTCCCCATTTAGTGCTGCTGTTATGGGAGGTCTTAGAAGGTGTGGCCATGCTGGAGGAAGCACAACACTGAGGGATGGGGGTGGACTTAGAGAGTTCAAAAAACCTTGCCAGTCCCCATAGGGTTTGTAGAGCTCGATTCGGGATTATCCTGCCCCTTTCTTGTGTTGTCTCTTCTTCATGTTCCTGGCATATGAGCTTCTCCTTGCCTGTATTCCAGTGTAAATCCTAAATGCCTCTTCACTGTGTTGAAGGCTTGCTTTGCTTGCCTCCTTCAGATGCCTTTGAAATCCCAGTTGCAGGGGGTGGTCTGTGGGCGGGCTCTTTAGCCCACCTGCACTTGCCTCAGCTGGTCTTGGGAGATCTCCCACAGGTGTTTTAGCCAGGGTGATTACTCTAGGTAACCCAAGGGCAGAAGGGGACAGGAAGCAGCATTTGCAGGAAGACAACAATTCCTGCCTTGGGCAGTCAAAGTGTGTTCTGTTTCAAATATTAAAGGCTTTCACCATGATGGGCATTATTCCTATTCATAAACTTAAAAGCTATTGGAAACAGTCAAAGTTGATATGTGTTGTTCACTAAGCTAACTACTCTCCCTCCCAGGGAGATAGGCGAACACTTTTGCCAGTTTCTAGAAAAGGCTTATGATTTCTTCTGGCCAATGGGACAGTGCCTGAAAACACTGTCACCACATATTCACCAAGTGTCCCAGGAATTTTGACTGGCTCTTTGCAGACACTGACTCTTTGCCCACAACGTCTCCTGCTCCAACATTTACAAATCTGAAGCAGGCACGATGGAGCGACCAGTCCCACACTACTAATCATCCTCTTTTGGAATGAATTCTCTTACTGTTCAACTTAGGAGACAGAATCCATACCCAGGCAGTAAGTAAGCCACATGTAAAGAAAGAAGACAGGCTCCCAAGGTATGGAATTCTGGTGGTCTTCAACACATCTCCAATGTGGCTTGCTTGAAAATGTGTGCCCTCCCAACTTTGAGTTTCTTTCTTTGAGTGTGCCCTCTAAACTCAAACATTTGTGTTCTGAAAAGGAAATCCATCACAACATGCTAAATTGTAAAGAATGTAATTTGGCTGCACTCTCCCATGTTCATTTGCATTTAAAAGGATTACAGGAAGACCACAATCCTCACACCTAAACAATGCTCTAATGGTTGAATTTCAATCATCAGAAAGAGAAAAAAATATAATTATGCAAATTATACCATATAAGGAACAGACTACTTCAATTAGAATCCCAACCCTGAACAGAAATTAAGTTTATATTTTTATTTTTTTCTAAAATAATATATTAAAATACAGGCAATTGTTCTATTTAAATCTTTTCTCTGCATGGTTCTCAACCCATGCTTATTTATAGCCTACTAAACTATATTTTTAAACTGGAACGTTTTTAATTGTACTTATTGCCAAATCTCATGAATTTTAAAATGTCTAAAGTAGAGAAAGATAATTAAGAAGAAGATTGCACCAAATTTAATTGTGAAAATGAACAATATTCACTAACTGTGAAATAAGCTTGGAATTGCTTTACATATTCAGAAACATTTGTATGGATGTCAGTTTTCTCTATTTTAGACTGCAAGCAGTTCCAGGGCAAGAAATGTAACTGTTACTTCATTTTACGCATGTGCAGGATTGCATATGAATTCCCACTATTGGAATCACTTTTTACCCTTTGAAATAGGATGGAAATTCTGTACCTGTGGTATAGCATAAACTTATTTAATTTCAATCAAGTTATGAAAATGTAAAGAAACAACAAAGCAGCCGGTCTACTTCTGAAGTCTTAACAGCTTTCTTTCTTGCTGATGGATGGTGAGGAAAGGCAGGCAGAAGAGAAAAGGCAGGAAGACTTACATTTAAAATCAAAGCTAATTCAGTCTGTTCTAATTTTCTTACTGGAGATTTTAAAGGCTGGGTCCTGTTACGTTCATCCAGCAGTGCCCAGTGCACTCACTAAGGAGAGAGCAGGGGCTTGGGAGCTGGCTTCATGGGCAGGAAGGTTCATGCTCAGCATGAAGACCTCAGCTCAGATCCCCAGAACTCAGTAAAAAGTCAGGTACAGAGCCACTTGCCTAGAATCCCAGTGTTGGGAAGACAAAGACAAGAAGATTGGGCCTGGGGCTGCTGGGCGTCCAATCTAGAGGATTCAGGAGCTCAAGGGTCAGAGAGAGAGACCCTGCCTCCAAATATAAGGTGGAGAGTGACTGAAAATGACACCTTACTTCAACCTGTATCCTCCACATGCATGTGTACACACATTAACACACATGTGGAACACACATATACAAGTACAAAGGAGGGAGAGAGAGAGAGAGAGAGAGAGAGAGAGAGAGAGAGAGAGAGAGAGAGAGAGAAAGGAAGGGAAAGGAAGGGAAGGGAAGGGAGGGGAAGAGAAAAGAGAAGAGAGGAGAGGAGAGGAGAGGGGAGGGGAGGGGAGGGGAGGAGAGGAGAGGAGAGGAGAGGAGAGGAGAGGAGAGGAGAGGAGAGGAGAGGAGAGGAAAGTACTGAAAGGAGATCTATTCCATTTATTCCATGTGGCCACACTGAGAACAAATCAAATGTCCTCCCTCGCCAGGTCTAACTTTGCAGGTACTGACATGAGCTGGTTTCCTCTGTTTTGAAGCTGGTGAATAATGTGCCCTTCCCTGGGTGAGTGCAGAGCACAGGGCTGGAACTTCAGTCTCTACTTCCTGCCTAAAGTAGCCACCTTTGTGCAAATGTATGCAGTGGGTATCCAGCAGTCCTGAGAACTTCCACCAGTTGAAAAATTGCACATAGGAAGTAGTCCTAGGGATAACGTTCACAAACCAGCTGTCATTTCAACCTGCTTAAGAACCAATTTATGACCACAAAATATTAATAAAACAATACAACTAATTTCTACATTGCCCTGAACAGAAAAAAGATGGAAGTTTGGACTGATGAGTGGATCGAATCAGGAGTTCATGTTCTAGATCTTGTTTCATTTGTTAGATCTAATTATATTTGTTAGATTTGATTGTCATTGTTTTATGTGGCTTCCTATTTAACCAGTTATACCTGAGCTTTTCCATAAAATATCTGTGACAAGATTTCTTCTATTGACTTCACAGTATCCTGTGCATTAAGTCTGCTCAGATATTTAGAAACATCTCGGGAATGAGAATCACTGATACAAATAGGAAACAAAACCGTATCTCTTGTACCTTTCTGTACTAGATCCTTTCTGACATAGAAACTCTGCACTGGGCACCAACACCTCCACTTTCCCTGAATCCTCAAGTGTCCTGCACATAATAAGATTTCATCAAATGTCCTCTTTACTAGTAGCTGATTTAGTAAAGAGCCACTCAGACACCTTTCAAGACTGTTCTGGAGTCCTTTAATGTGTAGACAGTTCTAGACATCCTTTTTGAATATTGATGAGACACGTTTAGAGAGCAATTCAAAATCAAATAAAGTCAACTTTGTTTATGGTCATGAAGAAAGGTCAGAACCACAAATAAAAGGAGGTGATTATCAATGGTTGAAACAGTTCTCAGAATGCTGGTATACCCAATCTCCGCCATATTATCACCACTTGGGAAAGGAGGAAGGCAAATTTCCAAGGCTCTCTATAGGTCTCCAGAATCTGAAAACAAGACTCCAGAATAATCTGTTCTGTAGAAGGCCTGCACAAGATGCCCATCTGTGCCGAAATGTGAGCATTGTTGGCTCTGACGATAGTGATTTACAAAGAGGATGGAGATAATTGCCGTATACACTGCTGACCATGGTCCAGCGATTCAGTGCTCTTCATGATTCCACTCCTGTCTCTCTAGGCCCCTCTAGACCACTCCTGTCTCTCTAGGCCCCTCTAGACCACTCCTGTGGTCTAGCCTTGCCATCCTCAACCTCTCCACCTCAAGGTTGCAAATGACCCCTGCAGCCCCAGTGACCATGTTCTTAATAAAAGCAGGGACAGCTGCAAGGAAAAGTCATGGTCAAAAAGTCATTTGAAACCAATGCTCTGCTAAGAAATTTAGTTCTATCCCAGGAAGCCTCTAGTCCCAATTTTCCATACATTTGTTAGTCAGAAATCAGTCTCATGGTTATTTTGGTTATCATAGTCTCAAGTGGACCTTTATAAATTAAAAAAATCTATTAGTTATTTGAGAATTGCATTTGGGGCCTAGAGAGACAGATCAGCAGTTAAGAACATTGGCTTCTCTTACAGAGGACCAGAGCTCAGTTTCCAGCACCCACATGGCAACATCTCTAGTTCCAAGGGATCCATAGCCCACTTCTGGCCTCCCTGGGGTAGATGTAGATGTAGATGTAGATGTAGATGTAGATGTAGATGTAGATGTAGATGTAGATGTAGATGTAGATGTAGATGTAGATGTAGATGTAGATGTAGATGTAGATGTAGATATAGATATAGATATAGATATAGATATAGATATAGATATAGATATAGATATAGATATAGATGATATAGATATATGCAGGCAAAACACTCATACACATCAAATCATAATAACTAATATCCAATCATTTTATAAAGATATCATTTAAAATATAATTAATAAATGTTTTTAAATGATAAATTAAAAAAATAAGTTCATGCTCATTATATTCACTCCATCTTCCCCACTCCTCCCAGATCCACTCTAACCCACCCCCCACCTCCCTACACACCCAAATCTGTGTCCTCTTTTGGTTTCTTAACCCAATTTTTAATGCCCTCGGCTGGAGCATGGCTGGTCTACCAGAGGCCACACTCTCAGAGCAGATGGACTCCCTGTCCCAGCAGCTCCCACCTGTCCGTAGGTCCTCAGCTGGGATAGGATGTCCTGTCCTTCTTCAAGCTGGGCCTCGGTCTCGCTTGAGGTTTTGGGTCTTGTGCGTGTTTTGATAACCCCCGTGAGGCCCTCTGTAGCACTGTCCTGTTATGTCCAGAAACACTCTCACCTCGTATTCATTCATCCACAGCCCCTAGCCCTTACAGGCATTCTGCCCCATAGGTAGCCGGAGAGGAAGGAAGGGGGATGAAAAGAGATATTTGGTTAGCCAGAGAAGAATGTTCTCCTGCAAAATGGGGGATTAGAATATGATCCCAACTATTTGGAAGATTTATCCTGGAAATGGGAATGCACAGAAAACAAAATATATACAAAACAAACTTGCCTTTTTGAAGATACAAGAAATGAAGTGAAGATTCCCCATTTGGATGTCAGTGCAGTGGAGTTCCTGGCTCTATTCCACTTATTGCTAATACAAAGTCAAATCTCCTAACACTCTGTCAATAAATGCCAATACTCTAAAACAAAGTGTCCTAACACTCTGTCAAACAATGTCAATACTCTCCTGTGCTCATTTTAACAACTTAGAATCTGATTCAAATGTTTAAAGGAGCACAGGTCCTGGTGGATTACCTTGAGTCTCAATAGTTTCCTTTGAGGGAAGTTGGTCCCCGTGAGTGGCTGTCCTTCAGGCTCTCTGTGTACCCATCCTGGAGGCAAACCTTCCTGTCAGCACTTTCAGAAATTAAGTTTCTTTATTGCCAGCTCCTGGGCTAAATATGACAATAGTATTGGCAGTTTAACTAATCACGACCCCCATAAACCCTGGAGAAGTAGATCATTAAGTGAATATTGATTGACTACATTAATGAACTCATGGATCTTAACCTCAACAAATTTATGCAATAATATATAATGTTTTGCATTTTATTATTTATTTATATTTTAAACTTTCACACTTTTTTACCAACTAATGAACACTGACAAATTATTTATCCCATAGAACTATAACCACACATTCCAAGATAGTATAAATATATGGTTAAACTAATATTAACATATATCACCATTTTATCAAGTATATAACAAAACAAATTATTGAGTATCCATTATTGAATCACATACCTGAAAAGGCATAGTGGATGTCTGCTCAGTTCATTAAAAGAATCCACTTTATTTGCAAGAGAGGTTAGGGAGAGAAAGGGAAAAATTCATAATTCAAACAAAAAGTTGGAAAACAACTTCAATTAGATATGAAGAAATTTACAAGAATTTCAAAAATTTTAGTTAAGAATTATTTAGCTGCAACAATACATCTCTACCTTTTAAAAACATTTGCCAAAGAGGACATGCTGATATGTTCTGCTCAAGACAAGGGCAAATCAGAACATATCTAAGAACAGTTAGAGTCCCCCCGTTCTTAATTCAGCTCTTCTTCCCTGCTGAACCGCATCTCTTAGTGCAAACATTAAATTAACTATAAGGGTTTTGTTTGGAGACATTAAAGATATGTGCTTCTGTAGCAGTGTAAAATTTTTTAAAAGGGAGCTTTCCCATAACAGAGCAAAATGAGACATGCAAAGACAATAAATGGCGATGCAAAGTGGATGCGTACAGGCATGAGGGGCAACATGTAAATGCAGCATGCTGTCAAGCACAGAGAGGCCCCCAACAGTGGAATGATGGATGGAATAGACCGCAAAGATCTAGATAGAGTTCTTAATTCCTGGACTGTTTGCTTTCTATGATACTAAAAAAGTACAAGTTGTTTTTATAAATTTTGCTATCTTTTAAAAATATTTTATTATTTTTATGTGTAAGAGTGTACTGTCTACATGTAATAAGTATACTTGTCATGCAATGCCCATGGAGGTGTGAAGAGGGCATCAGATTCCCTGAAACTGGAGTTACAGATGGTTGTTAGCCACCATGTGGGTGCTGGGAATCGAACCATATCCTCTGCAAGAGCAACCAGTGCTCTTAACCACTAAGCCATCTTTCCGGCCCCTCAAAATATATGAGTTATTTGCTAAGTATTTTGGCATCTAATCCTTCCAAATCTCTTGTATACTGATTATATTCTCACAAACGACTACATAAATCTATAAACATATAACTCAGTAAAGACATAACTCAATATCCTGTGGTTTTAAGAGAAATACAACTGCCACATATAACACGTACATTTTAATTGTTGACCAGCAAAAATCTTTTGCTAGTGTCCACATAGGTTGGTCACAGCCCAGACATGGAACGTGCAATTCTGTTGAGCTCCTGGCCTGGTAAAGCTGGTTCTCAATATTCTAGTGGAAGCTTTGTTAGACTTAGTCACTAAATCAACACATTGACTAATCAGGCATGATAAATTTGCTCTCGTCTAAAGTTCAATTTCTCAGGCACTGACAGCAGGCTCCTCAGTTTTACTGAATGCAACATTTCTGCCTATGAGCACTGGGATCCTTGAAGTGCAGCCACATGTTATGATGGTCCTTCTCCAGGTACAAAAATGGCTTGTTGTCAAAGGCTCCAGGTCACTTTTGTCTTATGAACTGAACTACAGTTCCCTATTTCATTCCACCTTCAGTTAACACTAAAGCAACCAGCAGGGAACTCTCTCAAGGCCTGCAACACAATGGCTAGTGACACAGTCAGGTTCCTCACAAAACTTCATCATTAGGAGACAAGGTCCCGAGCAATCTGGTTTGATGGCGGTGCGCCATCATCAAAAGGTCAAATGAGAGCACAGATGCCTTCTTTCTCCACAAGGGTCATAAGTTAGTTATTTCACAATCTCTTACTACTGTGGTAACTACGTATTTTTTTAAGTTCATCTATAAATTTAAGATTGTATTGTCTGGTTAGCTGGAAAGATTGCCCTTTGGTTAAGGACACTGGCTCTTGCAGAGGACCAGCGTTCAATTTCCAGCACCTACATGGAGTCTAACAACCATCCATAACTCCAGTTCAGGGGATCTGACAATCCTGTTGGCAGGTAGGACACTCCTACATATAAAATTTTAAAAAAAGGAAAAGTGAGGATAAATAAACCAATAATGTTAAAAACCAGTCAATATGACTATGAAAAAATTTTAAAAACTGAATATAAAAGTGATTATTTAGAACAAAAACAAAATTCCACATCTATATTCAATATCCTCCACTTGAAATTCTCATTGCTTTGAGTATATAAGTGGCAGAAATAGGGAATTTAGTTAGCCTCCCCAATCCAGTAACACTAAGGCCCTACAGAAGAGGTGCACTGAATTCATTCACCCCATCCAGGCTTTAACTCTTGTAAAGGGCTCTGCAGATCTCAGGTCACCACATCTGTGTCCAGGTTACCCACTCTTACTGGAGCTTCTTGAGTAGTAATGAGTTTCTACAGGTCACTTGTGAACATACAGGCCATGTTGTGTGATCACCATAAGGACGTGGCCAAGAACACCACAGAAAGAAATAAGTCTATTCATGGAATACTGTTCCCTAAGCATATAGCCAATCCTGAGGCTGCAAGGCAGGGGGAGGAGGGGCCGGTGGTGGAGGGTACCGCCACACAGTGAGCTGCCGAGTGACTGTTGCTGAGCCAAAAAACTTAATTTATACAAATTTAAAATAATTAATTCATATATATGATTTTGCATTTGCATTTATTTGATAATTTGCCAGACCATGTTTGTTTTTTGAAACAGGGTCTCCTTGTAGCCCCAGCCTCTCCCAAAGATCTGCGTACCTCTGCCTCCTGAATACTGGGATTAATAAGTATGTGCCACCACTCCAGGCTTATAATGTATTTAAATCATTTGGGGTGCAGGGTTGAGATAGGGTTTCCCTGTAGTCCCAGCTGTCCTGGAACTTACTATGTAGACCATGCCGGCCTCAAACTCACAGAGATCCACCTGCTTCTGCCTCCTGAGTGTTGGGGTTAAGGGTGGGGTTAAGGGTGCCTGCCCTAAAGCTCAGTTCACATAAATCTTTTAACAACTTTTCCCCCTATGGCTATACATTAGCCATATTTGGTTTTAAAAAGCAAAATTAAATACATTGATTTTTGTAGGACAAAGGGGCTAATTACATACAGACAGAACTCTCCACACTAAGAACTGCCCTATCTGGATCCCAAAAACAAGGTCGAGTGCTGGAAAGCCATCAGCTGAAAGGAGGGTCCGAGCCCCAGAAACACACCACCAGAGGGCAAAGGGACTCCAGCAAGAAACCAGGAAGCACACATCCCATCCGCCAGCTTCAGAATAAATGCTAATGCTAATTAAGACAACAGTTCCTTCCAGGTGCTCAGTGGGTCAAGGTGTCTACCAGGGAGCCTGGAGACCTGACCTCCGTCCCTGGGACCTCACTGCCGACTGTGCACCATCTCTGGGCAGGTGGTCAAGGGCTGTTCAAGAAAGCGCTCGGAGGATGAGCCTGGGAATGAGCCAGTAGGCAGCATTCTAGTGTAGTTTGCTCTTCAGTTCCTGCCTCCAGGCTCTTGCCTTCACTGATGGACTTCCATGTGATTTTTAAGCTGAAATAAAGCCATTCCTTCCCAAGTTGCTTTCGGCCATGCGATCACAACACAAAGGAAACTAGACGATTATGGCGCATGCTCCACACACAGAGCAGGTAAACAGATGAAAATGTGACACCCTGAAGACAGCAAAGAACGAAGCTGTTCACAGAAGGCTGACCGTCCCCAGGGTAAGGAGGCAGATTATGCTCCTCCCTGCAGGGACCAGCGCGAGCACCACATGGTCACCACTGCTCCATTGTTGTTTTTTGTAAAAGTACACAAAACAGTGAATTTATCATTTGAATTTTTTCTTTTTTTTTTAATTTTTAAAATTAATTTTATTTATTTCTGTATGTGTATGAATGTACTGTCTGCATGCAAGTATGTGCACCCGTGTCGTGCAACGCCGCGGAGTTCAGAAGAGGGTCTCGGATTCCCCTGGAACTGGAGTTCTCCTGGAACTGGAGTTTCAGACGGTTCTCAGCCGCCATGTGGGTGCTGGGGATCGAACCCGGGTCCTCTGTAAGAGCGGTCAGCGCTCTTAACCGCTAGGCCATCTCTCCAGCCCCTATCATTTGAATTTTGTGCAGGCGATGATTCAGTGACACCAGAGTCCCTGACGCGGGTGCCCAGCCTTCAACACTATCTGTCCCAACACTTTTTCACAAATTCAATAGCATTTGGTGTTTAACTTTGAGGCCAGCAGCCTCCGTTTTAGGGCCATGAACTTCACTGTTAAATCAGAACACTTCTAAAAATAAAGAGAAACGTGTTTTAGCCAAAACCAGAGGCTCCTAATGACTTGCAGTAAGAACTGAATTTTACAGGTCATAGCCCTAAATAACCACACTAAAAATTATGGGTATTGTTATTTAGAAATGACTATCTATTTGGACTAATAAAAATATAGTTGCTGGATCATTCGTGTTTTTGACAATGTACAAAAACAGAAAGTGAACTGGACTTATAAGTTCTTCAACTTCAATAAAAATTACTTAAAATTTCTTCCTAGTAATCTGATTTAATACTCATGCTTAAATATCAAGTACTTGAGACTCTAAAACACGTAGCATGCATTACCTGTTATGGTTTAAAATACCAAAGTCCTGCGATTGGGGTGAATGGTGAAACTGCAGCAATGTAACCTGGACACTCATTTGATCAACTTGATTGAACATACAAGCCCCCTGCTGGATGGTGGGACCAAGGGGCTGTGTGGGTTTGGACACAACTGCTTGCAAGTTGGTTTACAGAAGGATGCTTGTACTCATAAATTCACTTATTGCTAAAAAAAAAAAAAAAAAAAAAAAAGAAAAAGAAAAAATAAAATAAAATAAAATACCAAAGTCCTACGGAATACACTTCAAGTATACTCAAATTCCTAACTCACATTCAAGAAACTGTGGCAGGCCCATCAGTGCCGTTGCAGAAATCAGAACTACGGTGTTTCCGGTAGTATAGAAACTCTGCTACCCTTTACACAAACACGATGGGCTGTGACTAGGGAATTCAGGCGTAGAAATATTTCTGCACATGAAAGCTGGAAGGTCCAGGTGATTAATCCATCTTTCTAAGGCCATCATCAATCTTAGAACTTAAGGCTGGAAGGCAACTTCTGGCCCAACTCTGCCTCCAACAATTAAGGAAACATTATCTAAAGAGGCCAGACAAATAGAATTAAGTTTTACACATTTTGCCTCTGCTCCAGTTGAAGGGTGGAAGATCATACTCAGTTTCAGTTATAAAGTAGAAAAATCTGGAGAAAGAGAGAGAGAGAGAGAGAGAGAGAGAGAGAGAGAGAGAGAAACATTAATTGATAAATTGTCTCCATTGGACTGGCCTGTGGCTTTGTCTGTGGGGCACTTTCTTGTTGGCTGATTGATGGTGGAGGGCCCAGCCCACTGCAGGCAGCGCCATCCCTGGGCAGATGGTTCTGGACTGTTAAGAAAAGAAAAGTAGCTGAGCAAGCCAGGGAAAGCAAGCCAGAGAGCAGTTCCTACCTCCAGGTTCCTGTCTTGGGTTCCTGTCAAGGCTCTCCTTGCAGGTAGACTACAACCTGTAAGCCAAGTAGACCTTGTCTTCACCTCTCTAAAATATATTCTCAAGACTCAACCATTTGGGAAGAATTATAGTCCAGTCACATTCCTTATTATATATATTGACATTTCCTATTCTTTTAGTAGCTTCTGAATGGTTTTTGTTGTTTTGTTTTGCCAACACTTGTTATTTTATAGAAATCCTGTTGATAGTTTGCACAACATATTTGGGCCATGTGCCCATGTGATACAATTACTGAATGGGGTAAAAAGAAATGAGTCTATTGAGATTTGAATAATCTAAGACAGGACAGAAAAATAGAATTACAGGATGTTAGAAGGAAAAAGTGCCCTTCACTCCAGAGTCTGACTGAAAATCATTGCTGTCTAAGAATCAAGAATTCCAGCTCTCTTATCAAAGTTCCCTTAGATTGCCCATTTAGAGTTGGCATTCATTTCGCATAGAGATATTTAAAATAAAAATGTTAAAATGGCAGTGAACCTTTCTTCAGGCCTGAGCACAACCTGAATTCCCAGGATGGCTTTACCCCTTGCCCAGATGTGAACCTGCAATTTTCTGTGAATCACAGAAACAAAACCTTAGCCTTCATCCACAATATGAACACGTCAAACTCCCTTGTGTAATCCTTGTGACCTATGGCTTTACTTTGTTCAGCTGTGACCCTAGCCAATGAACACTGGGGCTACCATATGTTCTAACCTCAGTTTCTTAGCAACCTTTGTAATGCAACCTCAAGATCCCCGCCCATGTATATGGGTGCCATACAGAAATCTAAGCATTCCTTTTTTGGGGAGAGACCACAAGCCTGACCCTGGGTATGCAGATACTTTTCCCCAGGGTCCTCTCTCAGTGTAAACGAATATCTCCTCTTGAGCTGAATTTGAAACACTGGAACCCACATAAACCTGGGCTCAGTAACACATATCTGTAATCCACTGAGCCAAATATGTAACCCAGTGTGTCTCCCATACGATGGAAGGTGAGAACTGATGAAAGCTCTTAGGGCCAGCTAGCCTGGTGTCAGAAGTAGAGAAGAAAAGAGACCTTAGGGGCAAGAGAGATGGCTCAGCAGTTAAGAACACCGACTATTCTTGCAAAGGACCTGGGTTCGATCCCCAGCACCCACATGGCAGCTAAGAACCGTCTTTATCTCCAGTTCCAGGGGAATCTAATGCCCTCTTCTGGTCTCCATGGCATTGCATGGCACGGGTTCACCAACCTACATGCAGACCGTACACTCATATACATAAAAAATAATAAAATAATAAAAAATTAAAAAAAGAAAAGAGACCCTATCTCAAACAAGATTAAAGGCATAGACCAAAACCTGATGCTGTCTGCTGAGCTCTGCACACCAAATGTGCACATGCACCTGTACTAACACAATACACATGCACACATCATACACATAATACACAGAAAAATATTTTTAAACTCTTCTTAATCACCTACAATTCCACTTCATATTGACTCATTCTGTCAGTCTTTCCTGTGGTGAAGTCAAGATCCCAGCTCCACCAGGGTACAGGTCTCTGGAAACAACTCCCCAGGCCACAACAGGCAGCACTGTGGAGCTGTGTCTGTCTTCGCTTCACTCCTCTGACATGACCACAGTGCTCCTCAGTGGCTCTGCCATGAACCCTACCAGTTGGTATGAGTTCCATTTTTCAGAGCCTTCACCTTACTGAGTCATTTGATTTTAAGTTTTTACTGTCTATTTAGTGGCAGTTGCATCAAAGGGTGGTTTGAATTTGTGTTTCTTGTTTGCCTGTGTAGTGAGCATTTAAAAGTTCTCATTAGCTATTCAAGCTTTATCCTCTCTAAAATGAAAATTCACCACTTTTGTCTATTTTTTATGCTTGGTTGATTTTTGCCTGGTATTAATTTGAGCAAAGTTATTCTTGGATCTTGGTTGGCTATATGTATTGATAATATCTCCTCCCAGAATGCACCTTGCATTTCAAGTGTTCATATTTTTTTATTAATAGAATGCTCAATCTTAATATAATCACATGTGTCATCTTTTTACTTATGGTTAGTGATTTTATGTCATCCAGCCAATGAAGTCTCAACAAGAGTGACCAAAGTCATCCTTTGGTCCTAAATTTAATTCTTATCCTTCTAAAGGCAACAGAACTCAAGATGACCTTTGGGGTGCCATTCATTGAGGGCTGAGTTCCATTTCTAATATCTAGTTCGTTCTCTCTCTCTCTCTCTCTCTCTCTCTCTCTCTCTCTCTCTCTCTCCAACCCAGGGTGAAACTTGGCCCATTCCTTGGTCATGGGTCTTCTCCCCTCTCAGATTCCTTCCCTCCCTTGCTTGATACACATGAGAGGGTGGGGTGAGGGCCCAGCAACACTTCCCAGCCATTTCTCCTTTAGTAGACAGGAGTCAGAGAGTGAAGCGCCGCTCCTTGGAGCCCTAACCCAATGACTCAGAAACATCTCTGCTAAGTAGGCTCCTCTCTCTCTCTGTCTCTGTCTGTCTGTCTCTCTCTGTCTCTCTCTGTCTCTGTCTCTCTCTGTCTCTCTGTCTCTCTCTGTCTCTCTCTCTTTCTCCCCCCTCCCTCTCTCCCTCCATCTGATCAGACTCACTTGGTTCAGCTTCCACCAATAATACTAGTCCCTGGGATCTAAGAACCTCACTGCCTTTTCTGTGCCTCTAATCAGGGGACCCATGACTGCCTCATGTGTTTGATACCAGGCATTTGCCTCTCCCTTGTTTGGCTCCTGGCTCCTCCATCATCACTGTGGGCAATTCCCATATGTGGATTATTTTCCATCATCTTTAGTGTCTGCTAATCCCACCCTAAATCCCCCCGATGCAAAATACTTGGTCTTTTCTCTTTTCCTGTTTAGCCTGAATTCTGGCATTCCCCTTAATCCACCTCTTTACCTTCTTATCCTGCTTACAGCCCCCCCATCCCCCAACTGCGTACCATTGCCCTCTCAACCTCGCCTTCTGCTTTAATGGGAAAGCAAATCTTCACTTCCTTTACTTTTAAAAACCATCCTTTGGCTTCTCAGCCTGGAAGACATGGAATCACAACTACCATGTCTTTGTCCTCCTGAGTGAACTCTGCTTACTCCAAACTCTGCTAAGCACCTGTCTCTAAANCTGCGAAACTCTGTTGGTTGGGCTCGCGGGACGCTGCGAGAAATCACCAATTAATAAGCTGTTTGCTGTCCCCATGACGGGTAAGGAATACCTCTACAGTGGCAACCTAAGACAGACATTCTCCCAGCCATATAATAGATAAGGGGGAACTGTTGGTAGCCTGCACGAGTGTGCTGTGTCGCTCGCGACCACACCTTAAAAATGGCGCCGACTTCCTGAGTCACTACAAGCCGTTTCCCGCCGTTGCCTTTGCATTGGAGAAACTGCGCATGACTACTAGTCCCTAAGCTCCCGCCTTTAACATGCAAATGAGGCATCGGGACAGTGCACCTATCCAGAGCATACACGAACCCTCTAGACTGCTATATAAGCAGTGCCTCTTCCCCATTTCGGGGTCCTTCTCCTAAAAGAGCTGTGCACAATAAATACTGCTGCAGAAGAATCCTGTTGTCCACGTGAAGTTCTTGCCGGCGAGACTGCTGTGCATGACAAGTGGTACCGAAGACCCGGGCCCGGGAACTTGCCATCGCTGGCGCCAAGAGGACCCTTCGCTTTCGAAGAGGATTCAGAACTGCACTCAGGAAGTTCTTTGTAAGGTTAGTTCTGAGAGATATGCTTTTCTCTGCTTCTCTGGAGGTTTTGGAGGCATGCCTGATTGTTTTAACGGCTACTGCTATTGTCCTTGTGGCTTTGTTTTGTGCCCATAAAGGTTGGTGTTGATTGTGGCGAGTCAGTCAGTGGTAGATAACCTGCATCGCCCCTCTTCACCCATTTTTGTGTGTTAGTCAGAGGTACATAACCTGCTTCACCTTTGCGGACTACACTCATGGGTAATTCCCATTTCCTGGTCACCGCTCTTCAGGCGGTCCTTTGGGAGTGGCAGCTTAAGATTTCTGCCAAGACTCTTAATAGTTTTGTGCGGGAAGTGGACCGCTGTGCCCCTTGGTTTGTCTCTACGGGGTCGCTTTCTCTCCCCAGTTGGGATAAGCTCAGGGGCGAATTTGACAGGGAACAGCGTGAGGGTAAATTAAAACCAGGGACTATTCCTCTTTGGAAATTGGTTCGATCTTGCCTACAGGACCAGAATTGTGCAGAAGTCGTTAGGGAGGGACAACGGGTCCTTTCGGACCTTCAGGAAAGCATGTCAGAAACAGAACAGTGTGAGGATTTAGGCGCCCAAAAAAGAAACTTACGGGCAGAAAAGACCCATGAAAAAGACAGGGCTCATAGCACTAGGAAGGAGACTTTATACCCTTTTAAAGAGTTGCAAGCTTTAACTTTAGATGACTCAGATTCTAATGAGGAACTATCACCATCTGACGGGGAAGTTTTAGAGGAACAAGCAGCCCGTTACAAAAATGATCATATCCGCCCTACTGGGCGTAAGGGCAAAGTAAAACTGAAAGTAGATGGACCTTATAGTCCCTCCTTGCCCTCGGCTCCTCCACCTTATGCATCTGGGAAATGCTCCACCTCCTTCTGTTCCCCGGAGGCGTGACATGCCATGAGGCAAATGTTCCCAATTATAGAGAATGCCGAGGGTGAGCGTTTACATCAGCCAGTAGACTACAAACAGGTCAAGGAATTGGCCGAATCAGTGCGTGCCTATGGAGTGAATGCTAATTTCACTATTTCTCAAGTAGAATGCCTTGCCAGTATTGCAATGACACCCACAGACTGGCAATATGTTGCTAAGGCCTCCCTCCTCACCATGGGACAATATCTAAAATGGAAGGCGCTTTGGCATGATGCCTGTCAGGCGCAAGCCCGCTCTAACGCTACAGCTGGAGGTGAGGCAGCCCGATGGACATTTGACATGCTTACTGGTCAGGGAGAACATGTTGCTGATCAGACCAGCTTTCCGCTTGCGGTCTATAGCCAAATATCAACTGCAGCTTTGCGAGCCTGGAAAACATTAACAAATAAGGGAGAAGTCTCGGGCAATTTAACAAAAATAATTCAAGGCCCGAGTGAACCCTTTTCTGACTTCGTTGCTAGACTATTGGAAGCTGCAGGGAGGATTTTTGGGGACCAGGAACAGGCAATTCCCCTTATAGAGCAACTCATTTTTGAACAATGCACTAAGGAATGCAGGGCGGACTTATGGTAGTAAACCAAAGATAACCTAGTCCAAGAACAAAAGATGTATTGTGGCAGCTGGCACAACTTGGTTGCGAGTGGATAAAATACCCTGGCCTCGTGTGTAACCAGCATCCAATATCAAAATTTAACAAAAGCAGCAAATTTGTCTAAACAATGTCCAGTTTATCTTCTAGGAATTGGACGGAGAATTCGACAGAGCTTGATGAGACAACTTCGCAATGGCATTGTCACCATACAAATTACGACCAGAGTGGATGTATCATTGTGAATGCACTGTTCTTACCTGGATCGCGCCCAACTTGACTCACATTTTAAAGAATGGGCTGTGGGTCAGCAGGATTTGGACTTTTGTTTGTTGGAGGGATTGTAGTTATGTTGGATTAGGTGCAGGGTCGCCAGAACAAATAGCGGATAAGATAAAGTAGTCATGCAAAGGCTCTTGAGAACATTAGAGTGTAGGACATACCATCTCCACTAACCAAATGGCTTTCCATGCTGGAGATGGAGTAGTCAATGATAGGTAAGCCTATGCAAGTATTACTCACATCCTAAGACAGGGAGAAACCGGCACCTGTACTAGCAGAGGCTCGTGGGACGCTGCTGAAACTCTGTTCGGTTGGGCTCACGGGATGCTGTCAGAGAAATCACCAATTAATTAGGCTGTTTGCTGTCCCCATGAAGGGTAAGGAATACCTCTACCGTGGCAACCTAAGACAGACAATTCCCCCAGCCATATAATAGATAAAGGGGAACTGATGGAGCCTGACACGAGTGGCTGTGTCGCTCGCGCCACACCTTAAAAATGGCGCTGAATTTCTGAGTCACTACAAGCCCCTTTCCCGCCTGTTGCTTTGCACTGGAAAACTGCGCATGACCACTACCTCCACACGCTCCCTAAGCTCCCGCCTTTAACATGCAAAATGAGGCATCGGGACAGTCACCTATCCAGAGCATACAACGAACCCTCTAGACTGCTATATAAGCAGTGTACTTCCATTTAGGGGTCCTATCTAAGGCTGTGCACAAATACTGCTGACAGAAGTCCTGATCTGTCCCACTTGGTTCTTGGCCGCAGAGACTGCTGCGCCATGCCAGTTTGAGTTATTGGATGGGGATCTGGTTCGCCCTGGAGAACTGGGAGTACTTGTGGAATTGGAGTTACAGGAGGTTCTTAGCCACACCCTTGTGGTGGGTCTGGGGGATCGAACACAGGTCTCTGAAGAGCAGTCAGTGCTTTGAACTGCGTGCTACCTCTCCAGCGCCCGAACACTTTTCAAGATGTTTCTCCGCCGTCATTGACTCTCCTTGTTCAAGTCTTCTGGTTCAAGGATTAGGCTGAGTTTTAAAACTAATACTTGAGCCAGGTTTTTCTTCATTCAAATTTCATTTTTATTGCTGAGAACTGTTCTTAGACAAGTTACGCACCCTCCCTGGACCTCGCCCTTGAACACACGGGATAGTTGACAGCACTTAGTGGGCTTTTTAAACCTCCACCAAAGGGCTAGATACTGACACCATTCTGTCTCGGTTGGGGTACAAATGCCTCAGTACTTCTTTCATGAGTGTGGGCCTCCTGAGGATAGACCCCACAGCCTTTTGGATGTTTCGTTATTGTTTGTTTAGCAGTCACATCACTGAGTATTCTGCCTTATGTATAATAGGTTTTCTATAAATATTTATTACAAGATTCAAATCTGTTCTAACCCTTGGGCAGTGAGGCAGGCTGGACCTGGGGAAGCATTTATTCTCCCATCCCTGTCCTATCACACATTTTCAGATGAACCCATGCCTCTGAAAAACTCTCGCTCTCCAGGAAATGCTCAAAATACCACTTAGAAAAACCTACATCACCTAAGGGAGAAATTTATTTTTCTTCCTGAAATGTTACAATCAGCAAGTGGGAAGCAACGGGATCTCACATCCCATGTGCACAGTGAGGACCAAGCTGAGTCTTTCAAGACAAGCAGGTGATGCATTTGGCAGTGATGATAAAGAAGATCCCTACAGTGCTGAGCAAGGCAGGAGCAGTGTCCGGGAACAGTGCCACCCAGCCTAGCTGCAGAATCTCAAACCTCTCAGCAGTCTACAGGTTCTCTGGAAACAGAGCAGCCAAGAACTAGACATTCTCCATAAAATTAAATTAAAATACATCCATAAAATTAGGGCTGGCTGTACCTGTTTATCAAAGACCTTACATCCTAAATATACATGGTACAAAATTGCTAAAGACTCTGAAGAAGTACTGACATCTCTCTTGTTTTCTAATTTAAGAAGCATATTGGGTTTGACAGTATGGATGAGGGATAGGGCCCAAGTCATTCATACATAAGCAGGCTTTGTTAGTTTTAAAACCTCTTTTGCTGTTGTTCCTGTATAACAGGACCCTTGGGTATCCTCGCCAGTGTGTCAGGGTTTACAAATGCTAGCTCACACAGCAACAACACAGGGCTGGAGAAATGGCTAAGTGGTTAAGAGCACTTACTGCTCTTCCAGAAGACCAGAGTTTGGTTCCCAGCACACCCTCATGGAGCACCTCACAAGCCAGCTCAGGGAGGGGGGGGTCTCATGCCCTCTTCTGGGCCATGAGGGAACTACATCTCTCTCTCTCTCTCTCTCTCTCTCTCTCTCTCTCTCTCTCTCTCTCATTGCCTTGCTATGAAAAGAAAAATCCAATACTGTACAACCATAAATCTTGCTAAAAAGTAAAAGATTAAATATGAAAACAATGGGCATTTCTTCCTTAAAGCTTGTATGTATAATACATTTTGTGGAATTAATTTTGATAAAATTCATTGCAATTAAAAAGAAGAAAATGAAAAAAGTCAGGACAACGCCAGGATTCATGGTAATAGTACAGACCCACAAGATTCCTAGCATCAGTAAACTTTT
Source organism: Rhizomys pruinosus (assembly GCA_009823505.1). Classification (NCBI taxonomy): domain Eukaryota; kingdom Metazoa; phylum Chordata; class Mammalia; order Rodentia; family Spalacidae; genus Rhizomys; species Rhizomys pruinosus. Next base: position 456,179 of record VZQC01003434.1, on the reverse strand, counting down.
ATGGAAAATTAATTTCATGCTTGTCTGCTCTGGTAAAGCCCCTTACTGAGTTGTTATAAAGAGAGAGAATTGAGACTGGCTGTGGGAATACCTAAAAGGGTTGATGCAGCTAGAAAGAATTGTCAGGTTTGCACGTCTTACTGCTTTAAGTTCTTCATCCACCTTAGACCCTGCCATAAGTTGCCTTGTGTGCTGGTATCAGAGCTCAGTCCTCACGAGTTCTCACAAAATTCCAGACAGATGCATAGATTTCCAGGCTTAGTAAGTATGAAAGAAGAAGAAGGAGAAGGAGGAGGAAGAGGAGGAGGAGGAGGAGGAGGAGGAGGAGGAGGAGGAGGAGGAGAACAAGAAGAGGGGCTGGAGGTGGATGACCAGTTAGGAGCACTTGCTGCTCTTGCAGAGGACTGGAGTCGGTTCCTAGCACCCATGTCGGGAAGCTCATAATGTCCTCTGACTCCAGCACTGGTGGATCCAACACTGTTTTCTGGTCGGTAAGTGCCTTTACTCATGTGAACATTCACATATGTACACATACACATAAATAAAAACAAATCTTTGGGAAAGACAAGCAATGATGACAAGCTTTCTGCGAACAGGTGCGCGACATCACCACATGGAAAGCCAGGTCGTGGCAAATTGTGTCATGCTTGCTGTCCTGAGCTGGCGCCCCAGCTCCTAATCCATCCCTTTCCTATGCAATAAGCCACAGCCTGCTCTCCTCAGTGAGGGAGAGGTACCATTTTGCAAATTCTGTAGGGAAATTTTTGAAAAGAAATGAAACATATTGTCTTGTTTATCTTATGAAGCAAGTTTGCTCCAGGGGGAAGTTTCAAAACATCCACCTTCCAAATGATTTCATTTTTTTGGTTGTTATCCTGCATTTTTGAAGGCAGCTCAGGCATGACAGGACACCACTTCTACTCTTCCAAATCAGACCAAGGAACAGATGGCTACTGACCTTTATCTCCAGGCAGGCTCTGCCTGCCTGAAAATTATCTCATTTGTAGAAATTAATCTTTTGTACTTTCAAGTATATTTCATTTTTCAACAGTCAATGCAATAGCGAATCAAAAATCATAATTGTTATAACCTTGACACATATGTATTTTCGTTCTTAAATCCTTGTTTGGGTAATGAACTGTTTAAGATTACTAACAATCAAATCCCCAGGGGGAGATGTGGGAGAATATGAACATTTGCAAAACCACTGTGGCCATTCAAATGATCCTGGACATTTATGAGACAAATGGACATATCATTTCAGCATCAGCAGCGAAATCCATTTTCAATGGTCCATATTAAATAGAAAAGTGTACTGTTGAGAAGGAAATGTGTTCTACTTATTTCATATCATGGAATTATTTACTAGGAAGACACTTTATAAGCAAAAACCTTTTGAGACATATGTTATTTCTTTAGCAAATAAACACACAATTTATGAAGATAATATTCATATGCCTCATAGGAAATATGTCTATATCTTATAGTGGATGTTTGGATGCCTGTAAGCACATGCTGGCCAAGGAGGTGGGGAGAACCACATGTTTAGTCCATAGATTACAATTTCTTTCACATAAATATATATGTATATATATATATAATATATATATAATTTACTCTTAATCCATTAAGTGGTTCATATGACATTTTATTAGGTGGTAATCTAGAAAATGCACATTCAAAAAATTAAATCCACACATCTCATAGCAGTTATGAAATATCTAAAATACTCTGAAATTATGTTTTGTTTATGAAGATTCAGACATTGTATGGACATTTCGTAGAATGTTCAAAATAATGGTGTAATCTTTGGAGGAAATCAATGTTCAAGAATTATGTAGTTAACATGTTCAGAAAATATTCTTTCTAAAATAAACATTGACCACTGTTATATAAATCATCTTTGGGAAATGACTTAAAATTTTGCTCTCTGAACTGCATCAGTGGTTAAGAGAAGGCACTGCTCTTTCAGAGGACCCAAGTTTGGCTCCCAGCACCCACATCAGGTGGCTTACAACCACCATTAACTCCAGCTCTAAGGTATCAGAGTTCTTTCCAGCCTCTGCAGGGATGTGCCCTCACAAGTCTCTCTCTCTCACACAGACACAGACACACACACACAGACACACACACACACACACACACACACACAAGAAAAAAATAAATCAATATATTTTGCTTACTCTATGCTTGGGGCATGAATTTACAAAGCTAAAGAGTCAGACTTGTCTGTTTGAAAAGTGCTATTGGGGCTTTTGTTGTGCTTTGTGCTTAGTTTCTTGTTCCTTTGTTAACTTTATCTTGATAATTTTTCATTTGAGAAGAAAGCAGGTTTTTGTTTAGAGTGAATATTACAGTAGGTGTTGTGCCTGTCCCTACAGATTCCATTCAGATTTAATGACTTACAAACACAGAGTAAATGTTACTCCCTGTATGGAGCCTTTTAGAGCATTTCTTTGATCTCAAAAGTAATTAAAATAACATAGATTGACAGTGTCAGAGCCCCAAATGCCTACTGAATTAGTTTTCCTTAGAACTAACTACAAACGTTCAAATTCCCTTTGAAAAAGGAAATGATCCAGGTTCGCCTTTCCTGCTTTACGAATAGCTCAAAGCAAAACTCAACAAATTATGCTGTAATTATAAAAATAATTAATGACACTATTTCCGAATATGCTGGTGAAAAATTAACACTTTCATCATTACAAAGTACAATCATGTACTTCAGATAATTGATATTTTTTATGAATATACTTTGTTAAATGGATTTCACAAATCTTGTATAAAAGGATAGATTTTAAGAAATCAAGTAATGCAGGGCTGGAGAGATAGCCTAGCGGTTAAGATCACCGACGCTCTTGCAGAGGACCCGGGTTCGATCCCCAGCACCCACATGGCGGCTGAGAACCGTCTGTCACTCCAATTCCAGGAGAACTCCAGTTCCAGAGGAATCCAAGACCCTCTTCTGACCTCCGCGGCACTGCACAGACCTGCATGCAGACAATACATTCATACACATACAAAAATAAATAATAAAAAAAGAAATCAAGTAATGTATTTATTTAAAATTAAGCTTGCTGTCCAGAAGTCCAAAGTGAAAATAAGTAACATAGCCTAAATATTTCAATTTAAGAGGCTATATGGGAAATTTATATGAATTATTCTATCTTATGTTTTATGTGTTTTTTTATATTTTTATATTATAAGTTATTTTTTGAGAGCTAAAATCATTTTATTTTAGAAAACTTTAAGAAAAAGCATTACAAGAAGGTGTATAATGTTAGAGAGTCATCAAAATAGGCATTGTAAAATTAATGAATTTTAGCTTCTCTCCTTTGGGACATTTCAAATGTTCTCTATCAAAGTATAGTTCGAGGTTTGGAATCACTACAGATTAGACAAGGAACTAGTCAAAAAAGCAGAGAAATTTTTTTCAAACATTTTTGAAGTCACTTTTTCCTTCCATACTTGATAAGGTTTTCTTACTATTATTAGTCATATAATATTTCTTTCCTCCAATCTTTGAGTAAAAACATATCCTGATTTGCCTACAGGTTGCAAATTTCAGTTAAGTAGAAACTGACAAATGGAAGCAGGTGCACCACTGTTGCTGAAACAAGAGCCCATTCCACCGACCCTCATCTTCTCTGACTGACATCATGCCTGCCCCATCTCCAGAATCTGATATCTATGTTATGAGGAAGCCTGTTCATACTGTAGCTCACTATTGAACATACTCAGATATGATGGATATTCATGCTGATCATGTAAAGAGGGACCAGTTATAAGGGAACAAGATAGACTCCATTTTTCTATTTTGTGGAAATACGCCATCCGAGAAGCATCCCCCCATCCTCAGATTCCAGGAGAAACCACAGAATATCTCAATGACTAACAGGGAAGGACCAAAGGTTGTTTGTTGAAAATAACTAGCAAGGAAAGACCAATGAATAAACATGTTTGCTCTTCCACCAGGATGTACTCAGTGAGTAAAATCTCCCCCCTATGGCGCCACCAAAGCTGCCAGGTGGCCCCGACCTATCAGTCTAAAAATCATGCTTCCTCAGTCCCTATGAATCAATAACAAAATGCCAAAACTGGAGCAAAACTGGAAAATTCCCCATTTGCAGTTTTTCCTTTAAAAGATCCCCCCCCACTCCCCAGCTACAGGACAGCTTTCTCCCAGCTGCATCAGAAGGGTGGTGGTCCAAGCTTGAGCTTGAATTAAAGACTTTTGCATTTACATCAGAGCTGTGTGTCCTGGTGGTCTTTTGGGGGGTCCCAGTGATCTGGGCATTAACAATCCACACACCTTTCCATAAAGAACAGCAGCCTAGGAGCTGGAGAGATGACTCAGCAGTTAAAAGTACCGACTGCAAGACAGACACTCAGGTTCCATTGCCAGCTCCCACACGGTGGATAACAACCATCCTTAGTCCAGTTCCAGGAGATTGGGTGTCCTCTTCTGACCTCCGTGGATATTGCACAACATGGAACCACTTACACACATGCAGGCAATACAGTCATACACATAAAATAAAAATAAAAATTAATAATTTTTCAAAAGAACAGTAGCCTTGAAATGCATGAACAGGGAAATCAGATTCATATCCAAGTGGCCCCAGACTTGACATTTTTGAAATGGTTTTCACTATTAAAAGTAAAGAATGGGAAGAAAGAGGAGAGCTATTATAATAATAAGTGGATGTGAAAAGTCTACAAACCAGTATTTTATCGAACTTTTATGCCATCACAGTCACATTTCGAAGATTATTCTTTTAGGCCCTTGCAGGTGCCTTGAAAGCTCATTACTAGTAATATCCCCCATGTTTGTAAAGGAAGAGTTTAGGAGAGATGAAATGCCTTCCTAATGAGGTCATGTTTGAGATAAGCAAATAGAAATCAGAATTGGAGCACAAGCCATGTGTTTCAGGGTATGTGCTCTTTAATGATCATCATATTTGAACTTCTTCAAGACAAGAGTCAGTGGCTGGAGCATGAACATTGACCCATTACACACTTGACGTCTTAGTTCACCAACCAGATGCTGTGCAAAATGTGCCACTTTCAATCGCAAGGTGGTCAACATGGACTCTCAGATCCTTCAGAGGAGAGAGAGAAGAAGGAAGAAAAGGAAGAAGAGGAAAAGAAGGAGAGAGATGTGCGAGGAGGGGGAGTGTGAGGAGGACGGGCCGCACATGAAGAGCCACACAGAGGAAGAGAGTCAGAGGGCGAGACTCAATGGTGCCAAGCTACTCATACCAAAGGCCTAGGGCAAGTACAAGAAAGCTTGTATTACAGTCTCCTTGAAATTTCTACTTTACAAGTGATATAAACAATCTTCGACTTTTATTTTTAATTCCCTTTTCATTGTTCTCAGTGTGTGATTTACAAAGCCACAAATTAAAGAAACTGGCTGGCTGTTGGAAAGGGAGGCTGAGGCTGGGAAGTCCAGTACTTGAAACTAGTTTCTCAGACAGTGGAGGATCGGGTTCATTCACCAGCAGCCTCAGAGGGGTCATCCTGAAGTCTGAACCAGAGGGAGGAGGGCTTTACAGTATTTGTGGACAATTCAGTTTATCTAAGGCCCACTGGCGATGGAAGGCACAGGAGTCCCAGGGCCTCAGCCTACATGGCTGTAAGGCATACACAGGTGCCTATGTGATTGGGACTGCATGCCGGGGTCTCCACCCTCCACGGGAAGTGGGGAAGCTCCTGCTCTTCCAGAGGACTTGAGTTCAGAGTTTGGTTCCCAGCACTTATGTTGGGTGAATCGAAACTGCCTGCAACACCACCTCCAGGGGATCTGATGCCACCTTGTGGCCTCTGCAGGCACAGCATTCATCTGCCATACTCATATAATAAAAATAATTACTATCTTGTCTACCTCCCACACCAGGCTAAGGCAGGTCTTGTAAATGCTGTCACAACTGCACAGAGGTGTCAGGAAAGCATTCCTTGTATTCATCTACCACGTCTTGCTCTTAAAATATTTCTGCTTGCTCTTCTAAAGTGGACCCTGAGCCTTGGCAGGAAAGGGGTGTGGAAGCCGCAGCTATAGCTGAAGAATTATTGGCAATTGATAGATGTTAGGTGAGAATTGTTTTCTTTCATGGAGTGATGCTGAGTACTTTGACCATGATCCGGGGCAAGGACTCCAACCCATGAACATACATTTGACTCAATAAACTGATCATAGAGGACATAAAGTCAGAGGAGATTTAGGTGGGGTGAATTGAGGAGGATCTGGGGAATAACTGTATTCAAAGTACATTATATGAAATTCCCCCAAAATTAATAAAATATTTTATTTCTTTATTTATTTATATTTTTTAATCAAATCTAGACCCGTGTCCCTCACCCTATCCCACAACCCCACCAGATCTCATGCATTCTGCCAAACATGCTTTTCATCTCTTTCTCAGTCTTTCTCAATATTCTCCATGTGGAAGTTGACTGTTTTGAGCAGAAGTTCACTGTTTCAGTCAGTTCTTTGATGCAGTCCTTTCTGTTGTTGTTGTTGTTGTATCCAATATGCATCACTCCCAACTGCTTGGACAAAAGCGCAAGGGGCCATGCACAAGAAATACTTACAACTAGGTAATTGGCACTAGCATCCACAGACGAGGGATACCATTCATCGTTTGTTTTTCTGGGACTATGTTACTTCACTCAGCATGATATCCTCTAGCTCCAGCCATTTTCCTGCAAAGCTCATGATGTCATCTTTCTTTACTGCTGCATAGAACTCCATTTTGTAGATGTAACACATTTTCTCTATCCACTCATCAGTTGAGGGGCATTTGGGTTGGTTCCAGCTCCTTGCTATTGTGAAGAGAGCTGAAATAAACATGGCCGTGCATGTATCTCTGCGGTGGGGTGACTCTTGAG
>VZQC01003434.1:341892-446848 GCA_009823505.1 Rhizomys pruinosus | reverse complement strand
GTTTTCTTTGTTTCTATTTCATTGATTCCTGGTCTGATTTTTGTTATTTCTTCCTGTCTGTTGCATTTAGCATTCATCTGTTGTTGCCCCTCAAGTGCTTTTAGCTGTAGTGTTAGATCATTCACTTGTGCTCTTTCTGTTTTTCTAATGTAGGCACCCAGGTCTATAAACTTCCCTCTTAGGACTGCTTTTAAAGTATCCCATAGGTTTTGTTGTGTTGTATTGTCATTGTCATTCAGTTCCAGGAATGCTTTTATTTCTTTCTTTATCTCTTCCTTGACCCATTCATTATTCAGGAGTGTGTTGTTTAGTCTCCCTGTGTTCTTGTAGGCAGTAGGGCTTATCCTGGTGTTGATGTTGAGCTTTATTGCACTGTGGTCTGATAGAATGTATGAAATTATTTCAATCTTTTTGTATTTGTGGAGGTTTCTTCTGTGTCCCAGTATGTGGTCGATCTTGGAGAATGTTCCATGGGGTGCTGAGTAGAAAGTATATTCTCTGAGTTGTTTCCCGTGCTCCAGGATGGGCCTGAACTGGCCCAAATAGGCTAAAAGCTGGGCTGGAGACCTCCGGAAGCACTGCCTGCATTTGGCTCAGGCTGGAGTTGAGGAGCAGCCTCCAGGTGGTAGCCCTGCCTCTCGGAGGCTAGGCTGGGAGCGCGCTGCTGGGGTTTCCATAGTGACAGTAAACAAGCCTCAACTGCCTCAGCCACAACTGCCAAGTACCCGAGGTTCCACCCTCCTCTAGGTGCTCTGAGCGCCGGCGAGGTTCCCATGTGAGCGGGAGCATGGAGTTGCTCAGGCAGGTTCCGACGTTAAGAACAAAAAGAAGATGCACCTGGACTTTCCCCGGAGCCCTCTGCTATTCTAAGCGTCGTGTGTTCAGGGTTCTTTGGCCATAAGCCGTGCTTGCTTATTGAGAACCGAAGGCATTCCTGTCCCGCTGAGTGGAAAACTTGTTACTTTCCATAAATGTCTCCTACTGAAGGCACCCCTGGTGGTTCTGTAAGCCACAAAAAAAAAAAAAAATTGCCCAAGTTTGTGTGACATCAGCCCTGTCAAGTGTCCATGATGCTGGGCTCTGAGGGAGGTGAAGGTTATGTGGTCAAACTCCGTGGCCTACCGTGGTCTTGCTCAATTGAGGACGTACAAAACTTCCTCTCCGACTGCACAATTCATGATGGGGTGGGAGGTGTTCATTTCATTTACACTAGAGAAGGCAGGCAGAGTGGCGGGGCTTTCGTTGAACTTGAGTCAGAAGATGATGTAAAGTTGGCTCTGAAAAAAGACAGGGAAAGCATGGGACACCACCGGTATATTGAGTTGTTCAAGTCACACACAGAACCGAGATGGATTGGGTTTTGAAGCACAGTGGTCCAAACAGCGCCAACAGTGCCAATGATGGCTTTATGAGGCTTCGGGGACTCCCCTTTGGATGCACAAAGGAAGAAATCGTGCAGTTCTTCTCAGGGTTGGAAATTGTGCCAAACGGGATCACATTACCTGTAGACCCGGAGGGCAAGATTACAGGGGAGGCCTTCGTGCAGTTTGCCTCACAGGAGTTAGCTGAGAAAGTCCTAGGGAAGCACAAGGAGAGAATAGGCCACAGGTATATTGAGGTGTTCAAGAGCAGTCGAGAGGAAGTAAGGTCATACTCAGATCCACCTCTGAAATTCATGTCTGTGCAGAGGCCTGGGCCCTATGACTGGCCTGGCACAGCCCAGAGGTACATTGGCATTGTGAAGCAGGCAGGGCTGGATAGGACGAGGTCTGGTGCCTATAGTGCAGGTTATGGGGGCTACGAAGAATACTGTGGCCTCAGCGATGGCTATGGCTTCACCACTGACCTTTTTGGGAGAGACCTCAGCTACTATCTCTCAGGAATGTATGACCACAGATATGGAGACAGCGAGTTCACAGTGCAGAGCACCACCGGCCACTGTGTCTACATGAGGGGCCTGACCTACAAAGCAACAGAGAATGACATTTACAACTTCTCTCCACTCAACCCTGTGAAAGTTCATGTTGAGATTGGCCCTGATGGAAGAGTGACCAGAGAAGCTGATGTTGAGTTTGCCACCCATGAAGAAGCAGTGGCAGCTATGTCGAAGGACAAGGCTAACATGCAACATAGATACATAGAACTCTTCCTGAATTCAACAACTGGGGCCAGCAGTGGGGCCTATAGCAGTCAGGTGATGCAGGGCATGGGCTATCAGCTGCCCAGGCCAGCTACAGCAGTCAGAACAGCTGGGTGGATATGATTAGTATTGTAGGAACACTCGAGTTATTTCAATCAAAAATTTTTTCACAGGCAGCCAATAAGCAGTGAAGAGTAGTTTTATAACTCTAGAGGAAGCTGGAGGACCCACTTTGCACCATGAGTTTGTGTAATCTGGATTAAAAAATTACCTTTTCAGTGTTTCTCATGCAAACTTTTCTTCTAGCATGTAATATTGAGTAAACTGAAATTATTTTCTTCCGCTTTTCTCAATATTTTGGGAGTATACTTCAGAGTGATGTTATCTGAGTTAAACTTAGTTTAAGTATGTTAAGTGTGGATCTTTTACAGCACACCACAGTGAACACATTGGGGAGATGTACTTTTTTGGAGAACTCAAAGTTGCTAGATCCCTGATTCAAAGATAAGCATTTCTCATGTTCATTCTAGTTTATACTTTTCATTTAAAATCTTTTAGGTTAAGTTTAAGCTTTTTAAAAGTTAGTTTTGTGAGTTCAAGGCCAGCCTGGTCTACAGAGTGAGTTCTAGGACAGCTGGAGCTACAGGGAGACTCTGTCTTGAAAAGACCCAAAAAAAAAAAAAAAAGTTAGTTTTGAGAATTGGTGAGGCCTTGACTTAAAGCTTTCTTTGTACTGTGATTTCCTTTTGGGTGTATTTTGCTAAGAGAAANCTTCCATTCTGCTTCTGAGGCTTTTTCCATTCCTTTCCTCTTGATTGGATGAGTGTTTGATTTCCTTTTTCATTTCCTCTTCTGATTTCTTTAGTATTTCTACTTCCTTTTGGAGCTTCTCAATCTCTTCCTGTAGCTCTTTGCTTCACTGGTTGGTTTCCTTATCTTTTTCAGCATGGGATCTTTTCAGTGTTTCTACTTCCTTCTGGAGCTTGTCATTTTCTCTCTCTAGGTCCTTCTTGAGTTCTTCATTCTCTTTTCTTAATTCTTTGATTTGATCTTTATAATCTTATAGTTCTTTAAGTATGTTCACAATTGTGTTTCTGATATCTGAGTCCTGGGCCATCCCCAGGGTGATCCCACTGTAGGAATCTTCCATAGGGTTGGTAGAGCTTGGTGCGGGATTATCCTAACCCTTTTCCCATGTTGTCTCTTCTTTGTGTTCCTGGCATATGGGCTTCTCCTTGCCTATATTCCAATGTGAGTCCCAAATGCCTCTTTACTGTGTTGAAGTCTTGTTTCACTTGCCTCCTTCAGATGCCTTCGTAATCTCAGTTGGGGGGGTGCTCTTTAGCCCACGCCCCAATACCTGTGCTTCAGTTGGTCTTGGGAGATCTCCAATAAAATATATTTAAAGATAATTGTTTTCTGTAGGTGCTGACATGAACTATGAAAGACAAAATTTGCAGAAGAAAGCTATGTCTAGTAAAAGATCATTTTTTAAACTAACACTATTCCTCTGTGGGAAAAAACTGTTACACAATTTACTACCTCTTTCTTAGCCATACAGAAAGTAGGCAAAGCTATGTGTGACAGACAAGAAAAAAAACTAACACTATAGAAATCTCTGTTGATATAGGATTGCTTCATTAAGAATGGGAAGGTTGGAGCTGGAGAGATGGCTTGGCAGATCAGACCCCTGGCTGCTCTTGTAGAGGACCTGGGTTTGATTCCCAGCACCCACATGGCAGCTAACAACTGACCCTAACTCCAGTTCCCAGGGACCTGATTCAGGCTTCTGACCTCCATGGACATTGCATGATATGGAAGCACATGTACACATGCAGACAATACACTCATACACATTAAGTAAAAATAAAATATCTAAATAAACAAATGAACAAATGAACATGTGGGTATTCTTTTGGCAGAAGCACTTAAAAGCAGTTACCCGACAGCCTTGACCCCTGCTGTTTCTCACAGAGCTGTGAAAGTCTGGACTGTCCTTTGATCTCTCAGGAATGAACTTTGTTCCAGATTTTAGCCTGTGGTTCCCTTGTCCCAATTACCTGCCCCAGGCCCCAATGTGGGTACATGTCCTGGCCCATGCCTGGGTTAGTATATAAGCCTTGAATTCCAACATTTAAATTGAGTATTTCCTCGGACTTTCTCTGAGTCCATGTCCGTATGTCTGCCTATATGTCTGTCTTTATCTTTCTATTTCCTCAGGTAAAATCCCTGGTGGCCTATAGGGAAATCCAGCTTGAATTGCAGGCTAGCTTTCCAGCTGACATGCCTCAGGGCATCGCATGGCCAAGAGTCTGGCTCTGCCCCAAGGAGGAGCAAGCATGGCCTAGTTTCACGATGCTGGGTGGAGCAAGGTGTGCAGTGGTGCGGAATTGGGGGGCTCATGATTGTTCCTGGGAACTGACGTCATTTGGTTTATAAAAGCAAGCTGTGGCAATGAGTAAATTTGAATTCCATAGTAACATCATTACGGAGTTCCCAGCTGTTATTTTTATTAATTCTTGCACACATACAGGCTAAGGTAGGCCTGCATTTTGTTCGGGTGGCTCGTGGGTTGGAAACAGCTTCCCTTTGCAGACCACCAACCTGGGTAGCTGGTGTTGTGAGTGAAATTCCTGTCCAGGCTCTGGGCAGGTGGGAAGTCATGGCCAAGAGTGGAACACATGTCTCGTCTCGCTAAGAGCCTAAGTTGGAATTATCACTTAGGCTGGGCTACGGGAAGTAGCTGGCTGGTCTCTGTGCCAAGAGGTCAGCTCCCCACAGCAACTGTGGGCAGGTGCTCTGTCCCCCTCCCCCTTAGCAGGGCTGCATGGTCCCTGTTTTGCATAAAAAGAAAAGCTTCCTACAGTGGCCCCTCTCCTCTCCTTGCTGGAGCTAACCCAAGGAGGGAAGAACAAATAGCATGTGGATGTCGGCCACACGTGTATAAAGGACTAGTCAGACAACAATAAACTCTAACACAAACAAACAAACAAACAATAGGAAAGTTAGGGCCAGTCATAGTGGTGCACACCTTTAATCCCAGCCCTCAGAAGTTAGGGGCAGGCAGATCTCTGTACATTCAAGGCCAACCTGGTCTACATAATGAGTTCTAGGCCAGCCAGGTCTATATAGTGAGACCCGTCTCAAAAAAACAAGAAAAGAAGAGAAGAGAAGAGAAGAGAAGAGAAGAGAAGAGAAGAGAAGAGAAGAGAAGTGAAAGAAGAGAAGAGAAGAGAAGAGGAAAGAAAAAAGGGAATGGGGAGTAGCACTGCAAAAACAAAGTCCTTTACCCTTATAAAAGAAACTTCACATTCAGAGCAGTCACTCTCCTATTCCCCAGCTCAGTACAGCATTCTATGGGAACTTCTGGAAAATGCGGAACTGATTTCTGTCTTTACAGGTTTTCCCTATTCTAGATAACTCATTTAAATGTTATAATTCAACATGTGTCAGTTGTGACTGGATTCTTTCATTTAACATGTTTTCGAGGTTCATGCATTTTGTAATGCATTTCAGAACCTCATTCCTTTTATTTATTTATTTTGTTGAAAATTTTTCCATCCTATGGTAACACCACATTTTATTTCCAAATTGATGAATCTTTAGGAATTTTCTTAATTTCTCTATTCAGGAATATCATGAATAATTTTGCTTTGAATATATCCATACTAAATTTTATGTGAACATATATTTTAATTTTTCTTGGAAACAGAACTAGAAGTGGAATCTCTGTCAAAGGGTATGTTCTGTCAGACCTGTTTTCCATAATGGCTTAACAGTTGTACATCCCCTGCATATGAAGGGTGCAGTCCTCATCCACAGCTGTTAAGGATGATGCTTTTCAAGCTACCCACCCTAGTGGATGTTAAGTTGTAGCTCACTGTGACTTTCAGTTGAATTTCCTCTGGGTTAATGATGTGTAGAAGCTTTCCATGTGCTTTTTGGCCACTGGCTACATCTTCTTTGGATCAATGCCTAATCAGAACATTTTCCCTTTTAATCTGTAGTGTTTTCCTTATGCTATTAAGTTCTCAGTATTTGGTCCATGCTCTAGAAAACATGTATAGAGTTTCCAACAGGCTCAATTTGAATCACAAAAGTTTGTATGTTGATAAAGTCAAATTTGCCTATTTTTCTTTGTCTATATATCGAGAAACCATTTCTGGGCTGAAGACATGACCCAGCTGTTAAGAGCACTTCCTGCTCTTCCAAACGACCAAGTTTAGTTCCCTAAATATAACTGGAGTAACTCACAACTGCCTGCAACTCCAGCTTCAGGGATCCGACAACCTCCTCTGCCCTCAGCCAGCACCACACATGTGTGATATACACCCACATATATATAAATAAAAATAAAAGTGATACCAATGTTAATCAGGGCTCACAAGAATTTATTTTATTCATATTTTATTCCAAAGTTTTATGTTTATGGTTTTAACCCTAATGCTTCATCTTAATTTATTTTGAAGTTGAATTTAACATAAAGAGAGGAACATGTCTTACTTCAGTGTCTTCTCTGTGGGTGTCCAGTGGTCTGTTTATCAAAAGATCACTCTTCCTTATTTCCATTGAATCGTGTTAGCATTCCCAGTGAAGATCAGTAGACTACAATGTGGGCACCTCTTTCCAAACTCTTGATATTATTCTATTAATGAATTAATTCAGACTTTCACAAGGCTCTTTTTGAATGAAGTTCACTCTAAGCAATTCATTAGCCTTCAGTAAGAAACCTAGTTCCTATTGTGTCATCATTGTCTTCTGTGATGGTTTATTCTGTCAACCTGATGTAACCTAGAACCTAGAATCATCTGAGCAAAGTCTCAGTGAGGGATTTCCCAGATCAGGATGCCCCTGGGCATGTCTGGGGAGGACCGTCTTGGTGTTAGGTGGTATGGGAAGATGCAACCCCTGTGGATGTCACCATCCCTAGGCTGGAACCTGACCTAGGTACAAGTGAATAAGCAGCATCCACACCTTTGTCATCTCTGCTCTTGACTGTGGCAGGGATGCTTTATAGCTTGGCCTTGCTTTCCCTACAATAAAGAGCCCTCGCCTGGAGTTGTATGCAGAAATAAAACTTCACCTTCCTATAAGTTTCTTTTTCTCAGGGTGTTTTATCACAGCCACAGAAATGAAACTACAACATCCTTATTCTTTCACATTATATTCCATGGAAACTTTTATTTCCATTTCTTACTCCACTTTTGATATTAACTATTCAGTGAATACTTTCCATACACACATGAATAACATATGTGTAAAATTTAGAACCCTAAAATTTTCAGCTTAGCATTTTTATAATCTATTAAAATGGATGATTAGTAACTTTAAGGCTATGCAGTTAAGTCACTGGAATTAATTCTGTGGGGTTGGTTGTCATGTACTGCTAGCACTTAGGGCAGTCTGTCAGGAGAGGACAGCACACGTTCACTGACTGAACAGTATGGAATAAAAAGAAGAAAGAACTAAGGAAGGGGTTGACAAGACGCCCCAATCCTGTGATCACAGGGCTGACTGGAGCACTGGCTCAGTACTGCTGCCCAGTCTGAGAGGCATAGGCATTCTGAACATCGTTAGCCTTGCAAAAAAATCAAAGCTCAAGATCACAGGTGTGTTTCCTATTGAATGTGAACTGTTTTTATACCAACATAAAGCACGAAAATGTTCAGATGAAATAGCCGCCTTCTAATTTCCTGTGTACATTGCAGAGTCACCTGAAAAGATGAAGCTTACTGGGGATCTCCACTGTGCATTCTAGGGGTGCCTTGTATATAAACTGAGTTCACTTAAACTCTGCCACTCAAACTCCACTTTTGTCCAATTCCAGCTTTGGTTCTTCCCATTGACTTTTCTGTAACTCATTTCTCTCTCTCTCTCTCTCTCTCTCTCTCTCTCTCTCTCTCTCTCTTCAATTCAGGAAAACCATATGTTGTCATGGTTGATAGGGTGGAAGAAGGAATTAAATTAGGGTGGTGTTAGAGGGGAAAAAACCCGACCAAACAAAAACCACAAAAGCACTGACTGAGGAAAGCTTGAATTGTCTTTGTAGGTTGGGTTAGTCATATGGGCCACAGTTCTTGCAGGTGAAGGAGAGAGGCTTCTGGCTTTCAGGTGGAAGCAGTGTAATCTTTCTCTGAGACACGGGAGTTGCTTTGTATGTTTAGTGGATGGTCTGTTACCAAAACCACCTCTTGGTCTCAACGCTTCTGCACTGTGCTCCCTCCCACCTGCCCTCACTGACCACAGGAGATTTGATCACATATGGAATTCTAGACAACTTTTTACGAGCAGCAGCTGATATTAGATGCCACAGGAGCCGGCTGGTTACAGGTAAGGAATGTGTGGAGAGGAATGTTGTCGGGTTCAGCAGCAGAGCCTCCTTTTCCATCAGTCGCCCTGCCTCATCGTGGAATTTGGAAACGTACCTGGGCTAGGCGAACCAGAGAAACACGCCTCTCACCCACACATTATCTCTAGGTGCTAGGAATCAAACCCAGGCCTGGGCCAAGGCTAGGTAAGGGAAGGCAGGGATGACGTCTCGAGCTCCACTTCCGTAAATCCTGTTCCCCCTGTTCTCAAGTCCTTCCTCCTGACCTGGTCACCACATACTAATGGGGGAGGCAGGGACAGACGGAGTAATGTTTCTGATATTATCTACTGTACAGGAACCCTATGTTAACCTTTGGTTTCCATAATCGACACCATACAGAAATCAGAGTGGATTCCCTGTCACCTCAGGCTTTAAATCCCAAGTTCAAAGTCACATAGCTAATCCTTCTGTTCATAGTTGGCAAAGCCGGTTCTGTGTAGTAATCTTTATCAGCACTATGTTTGCTTTGCATTAAAATTTTATATATGGGATCTAGCTTCAGATTTTAAATATTAAATAAGTCTAAGTCTATTAAGCTATTTTATTTATGTATCTAATTATGTTAGAGTTAAAATCTAAAATACTCATTTTTGCTTATTTTCTCGCTAGTTAATAAATCTTACACTTTCATATTTCCTAAACATTTGTAAGCATTATTAAATTTAGAGTTGACAAATTTTAGTAATTATCACCAGCCAGGTGAGGTGGCATCTCCCTGCAATCACAGCCTGCAGAAGCTGAGGCAGGCTAATCACAAGCTGGAGGTGAGCTGGGGTGACAGAACAAGTCTGGAAGTCTGAGGCCATCCTGGGCTACATAGTACAACTCTTTCTGAAAAACAATTAATCTCACAAATAATTTAAATTTTACTTAAATTAAGACAGTTGCAATTTGTCAGTTTCCCTAGCAATTAAAAATAAGTATAAAATTATCTGTACAAATCATAAATGTTTTTCAAAAGTTGTTGATAGGATTATAATTGAACCAAAGGAGCTCAGCTCGGCTATTTGTGAATCTATCCTTGCTTCTATGGGACCATGGGGTCACGTCATAATCAGGGAGAACAGAATTAACAGTCTCTAACTCAACTGTGTCTGATCAACACAAAATTTAAGACCAGGATCTAACAATAAACTGAGACTGCCAATCACAGTTTCCAAACCATGACCTCTCAGAACAGGTTTTTAATTTTTTTAAAAGTGTATAAGTATTTCATCTGCATGTGTGCGAGTACACCCATGTTCACCAAGAGTCCAGAAAGGGTTTTAGAGCCTCTGGAACCGAAGTTAAAGACTGTTGTTAGCTGTCGTGTCAGTGCTGGAAACTGAAATCGGGGGTCTTCTGGAAGAGCAGCCAGTGATCTCAACTGCTGAGCCATCTCTCCAGTCCCCAGAAGAGTTTGAGAAAAATATACCAGAATAATGTGGCTGGTACATTCATGTAACTGCTTCTTCTGAGCCCATGTCCTTTCCTCAAATCCTGCATGATGCATCTTCTTTTTTTTTTTTTTTTTTTTTTTTTTTTTTTTGTCTTTTTTGAGACAGGGTCTCCCTGTAGCCCCAGCTGTCCTGGAACTTGCTCTGTAGACCAGGCTGGCCTTGAACTCACAAAGATCTGCCTGCCTCTGCCTCCCAAGTGCTAGGATTAAAGGCATGTGCCACCACGCCCGGCAATGCATCTTCTATTGGTCCTAGATTGTCTTATGAAATGATGCTTTTGTTGTTAATGAGTAGCTGCCCAACTTTATTCCATAACCTCCACCAGAACATGAGATTCTTTATTTAGGCTCTCAAAGACTTTTCTACCCCATACCTGGGCCACAGCAGCTTACAGTAGAATTTCCACCACCATCCATGCAACCTTCCTTGCTCCAAGGAAAACCAGTTTTGTTCTGGAATTCAACCTAACGGCCAATGAGAGGAACATGTCTGACTCTGGCATCCGAGTTTGTTCCTAATGAGTTGAAGTCATTGAGAGCAGGGGCCGACACCCAGGAGCTCTGGTTGGTGGCATAAGCAGACTGAGGAGTCCTCCTTCCAACGGTGGGAGGAGACCCTGCTGCCCTCACTTCTCATGACCAGCATCGTAGGGAGACATTGCTGTGAATGGCCAAGAGGGTGGAAAGGACATGGAGATTGACATAATTGTGAATACAACTCTTCACCTTTTCAAATATTGAGGTGCCATAGAAAGCTCTAACATTTTGCAAAGAGAGACTCACTTCAGATGTTTAGCAAAGCATGAGGGAACTGGGCACTTGCTTCAAATTGTTTGGTATAAAACTTTCCTTAATAATTCGCTGGAGATTCACAAGCCACTTTCCCTTCATTTGTGGATTTTTGACTATTACTGGGGGCTCATGGCTGTTAGGAATTATCACTTCCCTTGCGAAGTTCACATGACAGCATCTTTACTTGTGGGAACCTCTGTATTCACCCTCCATTGTGATTTCAGCAGTGCCCCCCCCCAGTTTGTATTAATATTTCTCTCTGAAAACATTAAAAGTCCTCTTGAAGCATCCTGAAATTCCTGCTTGACGAAATCCTGATTCCTTCTAGGTGAAGGGCAGCATAAGACAACCCAAATCTGAGTGCAAATAAAATTTCTCCATATGATTAATGGTGCTTGGGGAAAAAAATGACACTTCTTGTAAATCTACTTACACAGAAATATTTTTAAAGGTGATAAATTCACATCGATAGATCTATTTGCTAATAACAAAATCAGAGTTATTTTTAAAACAGCCTCTCTCTGTGTCACTGATGCTGGCCTTAAACTTACTATGTAACCCAGGCTGCCCTCAAATTCATAATCTTCCTGCCGTAAGCCTCCTGAGTGTTGTGATTATGGACATGAGTCACCAAATATGTCTGCTTCAAACTAAAATAACTTAAACCTTTATTGCAAAATAAAATGATCTCTACCTGTTTAAGCTTTGGAAAAATCCTCACTCAAACTATCCTTAATTGTCCTGTGAATCACTAATGTGTAGCCACCCAAAAGCAGGTAATCTAACATGTCTAGCTTCCGACAAAAATTCAAAAGGAAAACTTATTTGTAAGACTTAGCACTTTCAGGCTGGACAGTTGGGTCAGCTGTTAAGAGCACTGGCTGCTCTTGAAGAGGACCCTGGTTTGGTTCCTAGCACCAACAACAATCCATAACTCCCATTCCAGGGATCCAATGCCCTCTTCTCACCTTTGGGGGTACTGCATGGCACAGGCACACTTACATATAGGCAGACAATACACTTATACACATAAAATAAAAATACAAAAAAATAAGTAAAATCTCTAGAAAGAGACAAAGCATTTTCAGGCTGGGTGTGTTGGCCTATCTACAATCTTGGCATTCCTGGAGGCAGAGACAGGAGGGTCCTGGGGGATGGCTAGGCAGCTAGTGTAGCCAAATGAGGAATTCCTGGTTCAGTAAGAGCAAGAGATCCTGTCTCAACAAATACAGTGAAGAGTGTAGAGAAAGAAATGTAACATTGACCTCTGCATACAGGCACACACACACACACACACACATGCACACACACACATGCACACATGCATGCACACTCATGAACATGTATACACAGACACACATAGTTTTAAACAATAATATTTTATGGGTCTGGAGAAAGAACACTGTGGTTAAAAGCAGTTTGGTTTCAGGTACCCATATCCCACAGCTCCCAGCTGCCTGTCACTCCAGCTCCAGGGATCCGAAGCCCTCTTCTGGCTTCAGTGGACACCTGCACTCACGTGGTATACATACCCACATACAGACACTCTCAGATGCACATAGTTAAAATGAAATCTTTAAATATTTTCAAATGAATGTTTCTGCTTCAGAAATTGTAGCTCCCTGTTGCACAGAGCCTCCCTGCTTGACTGATACCAAACACCTGAGATCAGACCAGAAGAACCTTGGCATTTGTCCACTCGAGAGTGCTTTCGCCATCCTCTTGAGAGCTTCTAATAAGAAGTTCAGTGTTTGAAGTTCACACCAAGTTTACATATGACAGGTGTTCAAGCAGTACAAAGCATATATGAATTTTCTCATCATAATGGCGAGAAAACAAGCACAGCACACCCAAGGCCATGGAGACTGGCCCAGAACAGACCTTCTTTGATGTGTGTAGAAGCATAAGAGGGGGAGGGGCTACACCTGCCCTGGCAGCCCAAGGACAGCTGTCTGGCTTCTTCACAGCATTCTGTGAACATACTGCCCCCTCCTCAAGCCTCTGCATCAATAAAGTCCACAGAGTCTGTTCTTCTTAGTGAGATGAAGACAGGAGCTGATCGCTATTGTCCTCAAAGGACAAGGGTGTTGGCCACAATGAAACCCCAAAGCATGGAGAAGAAAAAAGTTTGCTTCTTCTGGCTGAGTTCATTCCAGTTTGCCAGACACACTTGGATAGATAGAGCTTCTAATGATTGATATTCAGCATCAGTACCTTCAACTCTCAACTACCTAGAACTCATTTATGCTACATGTATAAACCCTGAAATCTGAAGGATCTATAGTGACGAACTGAAGCTGAAGTGGAATTAGAATGCAGTTTACAGAGCTGCTCTCCATGACATTTATAATATTACATAAAAGCAGGAAGGCTGTATTTTCCAGGAAAATCTTCAAGGTAACACATACTATTTCCACATGGCAAACAAGCTTGCAAACAGATGTCTATGATATGCCTCATGCTTGCAGGAAGTGGAAGGTCAGACTGTTTGAGGAACACCTCTGCTGGCTCACCTGGCTCACCGGTCCTGTGCCTCCCTTAAGGTTTCTAAAGGAACAATCATAGACTGTTGCAAAGAAGGGGAGATTCCAGGTACTCGACATGTGCGATCTTATTAAAAATTCTTACAAAGAAGCAGCTTTATGCTACTTTGTTTGATACTGTTTATATTGCAAGCACAGGGATTTTATGATTTCAGCAAGTTTAAAATAGATACACACAAGACAGACTGTAATAGAGATATTCCTTCTTCTTATGATTAATGCAACTTCCGAACTCTTTCTAAGGCTTATATCAACATCATTGTGATATCACACACCATAAATTATATAGCATATCTACCATGAATGTGAGACTGTAGCTTGGCGCTGTCCTTTTGATACAGGCAGATTATTTTACAGGGTGGATTTCACTTATTATAGCAAGGGAGAGCACAGCATCTTGGGGGCGAAGCAAAATTAATCCACACCAGGAGGAAAATTAAGATATAAATTACATTAAAGAAACCTTTAAATTGATTTCAGAAGTTCTGAGAACATAAGTTAGGGAAGGAATCCATCACAGTCAATGTGAGTTGAGCCATAATATGTTTACTTAAGCTCTAGTAATAGCAATTTTAATTATTAGTCATGTGAATTTTAGAAATGATCTTCTAGCCTTATGTGTGTGTGTATGCAAATGAGTGCAGGAGCCAACAGTGGCCAGAAGATGGTATCAGATCCCCGGAGCTGGAGTGAGAGATGGTTGTGATCCAGCTGATCTGTGCTGGACATGAACGCATCCTCTGGAAGAGAAGGAAGTACTGACCCATCTCATATTCAACTTTTTGGTGCTTTGTTTTGTTTTTGAGACAGGGTCTCCCTGTAGCCCCAGCTGGCCTGGAAATTGCTACGTAGACCAGATTCATCTTAAGCTCAGAGATCCATCTGTCTCTCCCTTCTGAGTGCTAGGATCGAAAGCATGCAACACCATGGTAGCCCACATATGGGATTTTTGAAGGAAGTAAATTAAAGACTATCTCCTACCTCAAGCCAAGCAGGCAACCTTTGGAGAGGTTGTCCTGGAATCTACTACCACGTTGGCTAGGAAATCTCTCCACCCTGAGTGCTGAACCTTGGCAAGCTTGTCTCGTATGGGCTCAGGAAGGGCACCAATCAGAAGATGCAGGAAAGAGTTTCATGTGCTTTTTGAATTAACACTCTTGCCTGCTAATTTATTTTTTAAGCTTCTGCTTTCAATCAGAATATTTAAATACTTTTATTATTGAGTTTTGTGCATTTTATATAATAAATTTTAATCAAATTTAGATGCCCTCCCCATCTGCACTCTCCATAGCCCCCCTGACAAGATTTCATATATTCTGACATATATGTTAAGTCCTTCAAGGTCAAGCATTTAAGCCCAGATGTCCCTCAGTACAAGTTCATCCACTGGAGTCTAGTCAGCCTATCTAGAGTCCTTCCCCTAAAGAAAATAGAAAGGAGGCTTGACACACAGTGGCATGCATGTGAAGAAATCAGACTATTTATAAACAAGCACAAGCTACCTGCTACCCTCACCGTGACATGCTTTCATGTGAGTATTTGCTTTGCTCTTCCAGCAACTGTCAAGCATGTTCATATCCTTAAATTGTACCAGATTCTATAAAAGTGTGCTAAAGCACAGTGTTCATGTACATTTGATATCATTCACATCACTCACCTAAAGCAATGGTCAAAATTTGTCAAAAATGTTATCAGTACTACAAGCCAAGAAGGAAATATTCTGACTCGCATCTTAACTTGTCTCCTGCTGCATCACAAGTCACCACAAAAGTCAGAGTCTTATAATATTTAGTACAACCATTTCCCTGGGGTGGCAGTCTAGAGGCCTTAAATCAGAGCACACATTTAGAATACGGCAAAGCTCAGGAATTGTCCTACTCAGTGGAGGAACATGAGCGGGCTCTGCCCTTGTTCTCAGCTGACTTCATTCACAGAAGACACAATCTGTGCTGACTCCTATCCCTGTGAATCCTCTAGGCTGCAGATCTTCCCCAAGACCAGGCTCACAAGCTAGCTGCCCATTCACCAAGGAGGCTCCTCCAAAGCAGTTCACTCAGCAAAGCTGCCTGGCCAGTCTGCGTCTCTAGAATAACCAATGTGTATTAAAGTTAAAAGTGGATAGCTTGCTCCCAGGAGCAAAGTTCGCTCAGGAAATGTATTTTCCCCTAATTCTTAGTGATATATATTCTACCTGCAGGCTCCATTGTGGTAGGATTTGTAGGACTTACTGTTTACCCATAAAATGAAAGAAAGGAAAGATTACCATCAAAATATTTCCCCCAAGGAATTCATAGGTTATATTGTTTTGATTTAGACTTTTTGATTATTTTGCATTAACAATGATAAATGCATAATCAAAGTCATGTGAATTAGAATAAGGTTTCACATGCCTATAAGCTTTGTGGCCACAGGAAGGATTAAATAATACATGTTTTTTTAATCATCCCTCAAAATCTTTGCAGATAAGCCTTAATTCACTTAGATTTTTACTTTCTTCTTCTACATCTGCAGTGTAGAGTTAGTGGACTTTCTTCATCTAGTTCTTTTTTAAACGACTTGTCTCTTGCTTAAGGAAGCATGTTTTTCATTAGGTGCGACTCTGTCCTTTTGTGCTGCTACTGCCTAATACAATTCACAACTTAAAGACCACCACATTCATTTTGCTGACTAATTGGCTGGAAGAGAGTGAATTATTGTGCCAGATTTTCTCCTTCAGAAATTATGATTTGATCATAGGTTGACCCATTCATAAGCTGCATCTAGTCAAGCAGGGTACAAGAACCTCATCCAGAAAATTACTGGTTAAATTTATGGAGCTTCCAAAGTGCCCAATTAATTTTCAAGATGTAATTTATTCTCTGGAAGAATCTATCTTATTAAATTTATGTTCCTTCAAATTAAAATATTATTTTAAAATAAAGACCATTTCACAGTCAGTATTTCTGTTCTCTAGGTGAGATACCCCAAAGGTGATTGTAATTACCTTAATGCTTCTCCACAGTATTTTGTACTTTCTGAGGTATTTTCACACTTCATATTCCTGTAAGTTCTTGAAGCTAGCCAGGCTCATTACTGACTTGGTCTGACCATAAAACAGAGCCACTTGGGAAAGTAAAGTGATTTGTCCAAGGTCATGTGACTAATCAGAAGCAAAGATGGCCCTAGTTTAACCCATTCCTTATTGTCCTACGGTGTCTTCCTCCCATCAATATTTCTGATTTGTGTACTCCACAGAAGCCTGCCATACCCATGGTTTTCCTATAGGTGAATGATAAGCCAGCGTTCTAAGACTCTCCCCTGTGCCCAGAGAAGCCCCGCCTGCCCCTCCCACCCCTTCCCCAAGTCTTACCATGCCCCGAGCTTTGCTGGCCACAGGAGCAGCTCCTAAGGTGCTTGTGCATTTAAGGAAGACTAGCTGAGCAGGTTGGTAGAGATGGGGAGGCAGGGGAGGAGTAGGAATCCATCTTCCAATCCTAAAGACACCCTTCATTCCTTCTCCCACCACCCCCAAATGCACCTCGGGAAACAGGAAAACACGCCAATGCAGGACGCCATCAATATCATGTTTGCGAATGAGCCAAAGTGGGAAGGAGTCGCTGCCCTCTGGAATTGTGAAAACTTAGACCAGCCTGCTCGCCAAGCTGGCTAGCTCAAGCATGAACACAGATCCATGGATACATTAGGCAGACAGACCATGTAAACAACACAGGCCTGTTTAAACCTCTGTCGATACGAGACCCATAATGGGCCCACAGGTCCTAAGGGAAAGACTTCAAACTTTTTTCACAGTTCAGATTCAGATACGTAAACCAGATTGAGTGGGGCATTGGATGATGCAGTTCTCAAGACAGCAACTGGGAAGAACAAAGGTCCCAAGGAAGAAAATATTCCAGTGATAAATCAAGCATTGGATAGGATGGCAGGCAGGAAATCACTTGGATCTGTAAGGAAAGGAAAGCAAAAAGCTTGGGTGTGTAGCCAATTCACAAACCAGCTTTTCCTTCTCCAAATTCTTGTACTATGAGATTGCCTTCCCAAAAACATGACCTGAGAAAAGGAAATATTTTCTTAAAAATTTATTCATTTTCTCTCTCTTTCTCTCTCTCCTTCCCTCTCTCCCTGTCTCCCTCCTTCCTTCCTTCCTTCCCTCCCTCCCTCCCTCTCTCCTGTGTGCATGCCCTTGAGTGTTTGTATGTGCATCACATGCATACAGTTGCCCACAGAGACCAGGAGAGGGCATTGGATCCTCTGAAATTGGAGTTACAGATGGTTGTTAGCTGCCATGTGAGTGCTGGGGACCAGACCCACATCTCCTGTGAAAACAGCCAATTCTTTTAACTGCTAGCCATCCCTTCAGCCCCTGAAACGCTCTTTAATTATCATTCTTTGGTTTTATTTTTATTAGAAAAATAGGAAAATACATGAGCTCCCAGCTTGGTGGACCATTTTTCCTATGAGAAGCTCTGATGAAACATCTCAGTGGAAACCCACACGTCTGTCACACCTGGTGGATTGCCTGTCACAAACCCAAACACATATCTGCTTCCTACCCATATGCTACTCATCCAGCAGAGCACAAAAGGAGCGTGTGAAGGATGGGGTCAGAGGGCACACTCTGGATCTTTTCAGGGTAGTTGCAATGAAACAGTTATAGAGCTCATCCAACTGATTTACTGACCAGTTTCCTGGACATGGTTCTGAAATGACATTATGGGATATTCAAAATCTTTTTTTATTTTATTTTATTTTTTTTTTATTTATTTCGGTATGTGTATCAATGTACTGTCTGCATGCAGGTTTGTGCACCCGTGTCGTGCAATGCCACGGAGGTCAGAAGAGGGTCTCGGATTCCCCTGGAACTGGAGTTCTCCTGGAATTGGAGTTTCAGACGGCTCTCGGCCGCCATGTGGGTGCTGGGGATCGAACCCGGGTCCTCTGTAAGAGCGGTTGGCGCTCTTAACTGCTAGGCCATCTCTCCAGCCCCCCTTTTTTTTGGGGGGGGGATATTCAAAATCTTAACAAATTTTACAGAGTCCTTTTCACTATGGGAGGGAGAGTTCTTCAGCAAATCCTGAATTGAAACAGCTTTGGAAAGACAACGTTAATAGTAATATTAAGTTGTAAATGAATTAAGTTACGCTCCAAATTTTGCCAGGTCTACAGGGAAGCAAAACTTACAAGCAACAGTCTCTGTGCAGTCTCTGAAACTCAGTTGACCAGCGGTCAGCCAGCAGTGGACCATGAACAGCACAGGGCAGAACTTACACCAGGACAGACATTAGCTCCGTTTCAAGATGTGACTACTGCCTACCATGTGAGAGACATAGAACTTTTCCACCATTGCAGAAATTTCTGTGGGCCAGCCATCTTCTAGGTGTAATCTTACTTAAAACCAAGAAACTGGGGCTGGAGAGATGGCTCAGCAGTTAAGAGCACTGACTGGTCTTGCAGAGGACCTGGGTTCGATTCCCAGCACCCACATGACAGCTAAGAACTCCCTTTAAACCAGCTGTGGTGGCGCATGCCTTTAATCCCAGCACTTGGGAGGCAGAGGCAGGCAGGCAGATCTCTGTGAGTTCAAGGACAGCCTGGTTTATAGAGTGAGTTCCAGGCCAGCTGGGGCTACAGGGAGACCCTGTCTAAAAAACAAAACAAAAAAAGCAACAAAAGAAAAACACAAGAAACTACTGTCTCATGGATACTGTTTAAAAACTGAAGGACTGTGTTAGTGAGGTGAGCTGTCACAGAGAACCCCGGTTTGAGTCTCAGCAACACATGCAATTGTTCCTACACGGTTCTATTTTTATAGCTAGAATCAGACACTACCACCTCTGGGTACTTTGTTTTCATTTTTTCCCATATTGTCACCAGTGGTCATTATTTTCATTTTATTTTTTATACTACTACCTGTACTGGCTACCTGCCCTGATGCTGTGACAAACTTATCAGACAAAAGCAGTCCAAGGAAAGGAGGGTTTTTCTTGGTCTACACTTTTAGAGGAGACAGACCATCCTGACAGGGAGGGTGTGGTGACTAAGCTAGGTGGTTGGTCACACTGCCTCGATTTGCAGTGCAGACCCAGAGAGATGAATGTGCCTGCTCAGCTCACATTCAGAGTGAGCCTTCCCACCTCAATTAACTTACGCCAGAATATCTCTCACAATCGTGAGACTCAGTTTCATGGCAATTCCAAATCCCAAGTTCACATCAAGATCGGCCACCCCAGTAACTTACGGATCTGAGTGATGGGGTCATGATTTCCTTTGGATGGACAGATATGCAGAGCATCCAGGAAGTTTGTAGACATTCAAATTATTTTCTGACTCACTTATTCCTGAATCTCCATTTCTCTTCGGTGATATGAGTTATTCAAGACCCTCAATAAAATGCATGTTAATTATTAGTAATTAATAGCATTTGAATAATGCTCATCACATATGTTTAATCCTTCCAACATCTGCATGAGAACACTGTTATCATCCAGATGATTCTTTTCTTCTTCTGAATACATTATATGTATTCATTGAGAATTGCATATATGCATACAGCATTGTTTGGTTATATTCACCCCAAGTCTTCCCCTAACTCCTCACAGATCACCCTACACCTCCTTCCCTCCCTCAACTTTGTATCCTCTTTTTTCTTTTTAAGAACTCATTGAGCCGATTTTGTGCTGCCCATATGAGTCTATTGGAGCATGGGGGACCTACCAGGACCTCACCCTTAAAGAATCATCAACTATCCCCAGCTCCTCAGTTAAGGAGTGGGGGCCCATGGACCCTTCTTTCTCCATACTAGAATGTCGACTGGCGGGATCTCGTCCAGGTCTTACACAGGCAGCCGCCACTGCTGTGAGTTCCTGAGTGCCATGGGCCTGTCATGTCCAGAAGAAGCTGTTTCCTTTCCGTTCTCCAGACTGCTGGCACTGACTATCTTTATGGCACCTTTGCTGAGATGGTCCCTGGGCAGTGCCTTGTACACGTCCGTTGTGACTGAGCGCTCCACTGACACTTATTCTCTGAGTTTTCACCAGTTTTGAGTGTCTGTGTTAACCACTATCTGATGTACAAGTAAACATCTCTGATAATGTCTCAGAGCTGCGTTCATCTATGGGGATTGGGATATGAATTTAGACACAGTTTGATACTTCTCCATTTAGCAGAATAACAGTACCCTGGGGCCTGTGGGCTCACAAACTGCAAGTTTTTAGGCAGATTTACAGTACCAGGCATGTTTCCTTTTGTGCAGTGGGCCTCAAATCCAAGCAGGCAGCACCTAATCACCCGTAACAGCTGTGTGACCATAGCACCAGGGAGCACTCCCACCTTCTCTACAGCAGCTATAAAAAGTGAGTCCAGGAAGAGGCCTCTTGCCAACAGCTTCCAGGCCCTCAAACTTTCTTCCCAAATCTGAACCTGAGAAACAATCAAATATCCTAATAATTCTGCTAAGAGAAGCTTGAAGAATCCACTGACCTTCAAACATTTCCAATATCATTTAAGTATCTTATGTTATTGTAAAACTTAATATTCTGTTTTAAAAATCATATACACAGAGAAATTTAAATGTTTAATATGAAGTATTTTATAGACATGTATTCATTTTTTCTGTTATTTTTGTTTGGTTGGTATTTTTGCGACAGGGTCTCCCTATAGCTCTGGCTGGCCTGGAACTCACTGTGCATGGAGCTCCCACTGCCTCTGTCCATCAAGTGCTGCTACTGAAGGCACAGACAGCCATTCCCAGCTCTATGTTTTAGTGAGAAATTTAGAGTAATTTATTTTGAGCAACAGAAATCAGTGCAATTCAGTAACATCTAAAGAAATGTTAGGAATTCTCAATGCTGGTCAAGAGTGATGTGTAAGATGAGGCAGGTTTGCAGTACACTGTGTGTAGTCACTTCTGTCTTTGTGACTACTGCATCCAGCATTCAACAGAAAAGCAGTGGTTATTAAGGATTTGTAATATTAAGAATTGCTCGGGGTTATCCAGACTTGGAAGGACATCTCAGTATCTCAGACGTGCTGATAGGGAGTTCTCACACTGATTGAAGGAAACACATAATGAAAGCCATTGTCAAGGGAGGGAATGTGTTTTCATCCATCGCCCCACACCTACCTCTGACAAAGCCCATGCATGATCTAATCTCAGATGCACAACAATGCATTCATGATTTACCAATTTCTTTAGCTGAAAGACTAGTAATAAAGCAATTGCAGATAAAAGTCTATGCAGAAATTAGATTTACATAAAAAATATGTATATCCCACAACTGCAAAACAGATCCTTTGAGGAACACTGAAATAAACAAACTAGCACATTTTCTTTGTTCATTCAACAACTATGAATTAAGTATTTGCTATTTGTTATAGAAAATGGAAGAAAGGAATGATATAAGACTTATTTAATGTGCAAGTGAAAAAGCCTGGAAATTTTAAATAAAATAGCTAAGGTAACCTCTTTCTAATATTTTATTCATGATTTTTACTTGTATGTGTGTAATGCCTGATGTAGTAGGTGCACCTGTGTCGTGCAGTCCCCATGGAGGTCAGAAGAAGCTCCCCTGGAACTGGAGCTTCAGCCAGTTGTTAGCCATGTGGGTGCTGGGAAAAAAACCCAGGTCCTCTGCAAGAGCAGCCAGAGCTCTTAACCACTGAGCCATCTCTCCAACCCTAAGGTGAGCTTCTGTGTAAATATTTTCAGCAAGGACTCAAATCTAGAAGACTACAGTGGAAGCACATGGATCCTGGGAAGAGTGTCCCAGGAAGAAGAAGAACAGGAACAGAGGTCTCTGATGCACCGGGAACCCTGCACAGCTAGGGCTGGCTATTTTAGAAGAGACTGGATTATACAATGTTCTTGGGTTAATTGAAACATCCTTTACTTTTAGAAAGGACATAAAGGGAGCCACTGGCCATTTGTGCAGAGTGAAGGACTGCACTGCTGTGTGACTTTGAAATGAACACCATGGCCACCTCAGTGACAGAAGCCAGAATGCGCCTGGGATGGGAGTGTGGGGATGATGGGGCATGGGAATAGTAAACAGGGAGGAAAAGGGATCAGGTTGCCTGTCTGCTTTGGAACTAGAATTACCAGGATTGTCTCATTTCAAGTATCAATGTTGTCCAATTGTAATCTGGTACATAACTTGACAAAAAATTATTTACATATGCATATGCAGGCCAGATAGGCTGATCCCACCCAGATTGTGATGTCTAAAAGAGACTGTTCTGTTGTTTTCAGTCAATAATAATTCACTGTCAGGCAAAAGAGAGGGCAGAGCTTTAAACAAATTGAGAAACTCTTCAAGAGGTTGAAAGCTCATCATAGTCCCTTTTAGAGACCCCTGTGGACTGGAGGAGGGGAGCACTTTAACCTTATACACTAGTTCGCTTGGCCTGGGCATACTATAATAGTAAGTACGAGCATGTCCAGATTTTGTTGTCTTCATTTAACAACATTAATAGCCATGTCTCAATGTTTTCATTGAAGGACTCTTTGTTCCATAGATACAATGAATTCTCAATTGATCTATTTTTTAAGTTATGTACTGTTTTCTCTTTGAGTCTATCTTGCAACAGCTGAAAATGTTTTGCATGTCCCATTTGACAAAGCCTGAATCTTCCTTTCATTAAAAATTCTGGTGATCTTCCTGGGTTCTTGATCTTGAAGAAGAAAATCAACCTTCTAAAGAAAAAACAATAGAGAACACAGGCTTTTAGGGGCCTATGATTAATATGAGCTGTTGGACATTAGAAACTTCAAAGTCAGGCCTATTTTAAAATTTAATAATATTGGTTGAAAAAGATTGTCGACATATGCACCTTAATCACAATTATTTCAGAAGGAACTTGATAGGCAAAGAAAACCCATGGAAAAGCAAGAAAAATATGAAATATATTTTGAGTAAAATGACTAGGGCCCAGGGAGATAGATCGATAAAGTACTAGAACCCACAGAAAAAGCCAGGTAGAAAGCTTCTGTACAGCATACAGTGAGAGGAACAAACAGTTAAGTGAAGAGAAAACCCACAGAGTGGGAGGAAACCTTCACAAGTGATACATCTGACAGATCATTGACTTCCAGAATATATAAACTACTCAAAAAACAAAGAAGTAAGAAAAGAAATGAGTCACTCAAAAGATGTAGTAAAGAGCTGAACAGAGACTTCACAAGTGAGGAAATAAATATGGCTGAGAAACAGCTTGAAAAATGTTCAACATCACTAATAATTAAGAAAATGCAAATTAAAACCACTTTAAGATATCATCTCACTTCAATAAGACTGCTAGGGTCAAGAAAACTAATGATACCAAATGCTGGAGAGGTTGTGGGGAAAGTGGAACACTCATCCACTGTTGGTGGGCATGTAAACTCATACAACCACTATGGAAAGCAGTATGGAGAACTCTGAAGAGACTCAAGATGAGCTTACCACCTGACCCAAATATATATTTGGTATATACCCACAGGACTCATGCTACCGCAGAGATATATGCACATCCATGTTCACTGCATAGTGAAGAGCTAGAACCAACCCAAATGCCCCTCAACCAATGAGTAGATTGAGAAAATGTGGTACATCTACACAATGGAATTCTATGCAGTGGTAAAGAAAGATGGCATCATGAACTTTGCAGGTAAATGGATGGAACTAGAAAATATTATACTAAGTGAAGTAACACAGTCCCAGAAAAGCTAATGACAAATGGTATCCCTCATCTGTGGATGCTAGCACCAAGTACCTAGTTGTAAGGCAAACTGAGCAACATTGATGTTATATACCCCTTTCCCTGAAAGCAACTGTGCTCTGATAATGTAAATCCCCTAACAGACTCTAGAATTAACCTACCATTTATTTTTACACTTTGTAATCTTGATATATAAGTGGAGGATATGTAGGCATATTTTAGAGTAATATAAATTTAAAAAGGAAAAATGTGAATCCTGAAATATGATATGGAAATGAGTTTGTATACAGATGATATAATTTTAGTATAGGTGTGACATATATATATATATATATATATATATATATGTTGAAGCAGTGCATATTGGAGTTAACAACAGCAGAAGAACAAAGAACAGGGACAGGGAATGGACTGATACAGTAAAGTTCCCGTAAAGACAATAATCCTCTGCTTTGAAAAAAAGAACTTTGAAAAGAGTCAGAAAAAGATACAGGGCAGGGATGGCAGGGTACATGAACTTAGATGAGGTGGGGGGGTTGTGGAAGACCAGATGAGTCTAGATTGGAGTGAGGAATGGTGTATGAAACACACATAACTTCAATAAAAATGTTTTAAAAAGAAAGAAAAAGAAATGCAAAAAAAACACAGGCAGAGACAGAGACAGGGGCATCCCTCAAAATTCCTGGTGAGCCCCAGGTCAAGGAAAATTCAGGTGGAAAGAACCTGAAAAAGGACACAGGACAAGACAAGCCAAGTTTGTCTTTGGCCTCCGTGTACACACATACATGTGCACCCTCATGAACATCCACACGCACACACATACACAGAAATGATAGTAAAGCTCAATATTTTTAATGTAGGATACATTGGGAGAGTTGGTCTATTAGATATAAAGGGAGGAAACATTTAAGTCTGTGCAGCTGGCTTTTTTCAGAAGGATAATATGAAAAGTCAGAGAGCTCACATCATAAGAAACGCTTCTGCATTAGAATCACTGAGTGAAACAGTGAGACATAAACACCCATGAGAGTTAGAGCGAGATATTCAAGACCTCACGTATAAGTGGAGCTTTTATATTTTGGAGGCAGAAAAGGAGGGTAGGGACAAGGTCCAGGGACCTGGCAGGAGTGTGCATGTGTCTCCAGGGGGAGCAGAGCGGCGAATGCACTGCATTGTTGAAAGTTAATAATAAGCCGAATAGCGTGGCTGGAAATGGGGAGCAACGAAATAAGGGCAAAGCTTTAGTACTGTCTGTAGAACTATTTGCTTTGTTAAATAGCTAATGTGATGTTGCTTAGCTAATGTGATGTTGCTTAGCTAATGCTAATTAAAAAGAAAAATGTGGCAAATAGTAAACAAAGTATTATATTTCTTCTGAGGATTAAAAGAAGACAGTCCCTGCTCATTGCCACATTCACGACAGAAAGCTTCCATCCTCTTAGAGTGCAACCAACTCCAGCGACCGAAGAGTGAAGACCAACAGTCACACTGCTTCAAGTTTTAGGGGCCGATGGCTCATAGCAGAAGAGACAAACCAGAAGATCAAATGAAGACGATTGAGGATCCTTAAATCAGACACCAGGCATGTAGGCTTGTCTACAGACCTCCAATCTGCCTGATTGTTCAAATGCAATGTAAGATATCATGGACCAGGAAAGGTTCCTTCCAAAGCCAGCAGGTGAGAACATACTCTTTCTTCTACACCAGGCCCTTTGCTCCAATTAAGAAACTGCCCTGGCTGGGTGTGGTGGCACAAGCCTGTAATCCAAGCACTTGGGAGGCAGAGGCAGGTGGATCTCTGTGAGTTCAAGGCCAGCCTGGTCTACAGAGTGAGTTCCAGGACAGCTGGGGCTACAGGGAGACCCTGTCTCAAAAGTACAAAAACAAAACAAAAAGAAAAAAAAAAAAAAAGAAACTTCCCTGGGCACCCCAGGAGGCTTGGGGTCCAACCCAGTATTCTAAGTACTTCAAGGGGACAGAGCAGATTTTTGAGAGGAATAAAACATCCCACCATGGTCTTCGTTCTCAGTAGAATAAGATGCACTTGTGGTGTCACCAGCTAATCCTGCAAATAATATAAAAGATCTGACATATAAATACCAGCATGTGCTTTCTGCTTCTAGCAAAGATGTAGATTAACTGGCACTAGAGCTCTGCTCCATCTAAAGCAACCACAGCAGAAGTTCCCTTCTTTGAAGAGACTCCAAGATCATGGCACAGAGAGGGGTACCCGGGAAGAAGTTGGTGGTCTCAGTGAGGTGAGAAGTTGGAGGTTAGTGAACAGGGAAACAGGCAGAAGAAACAGCTGTGCCCAGAAAAAACTCTAGATAACCACAGAGGGTCTCAACTGGTCAGAAAGTCCGCATCAACACCTGTGTCAGAGATCACTGGAAGCCTAGGAAAAAATTCCCTGAAAGGATTAGAATTTACCCAGGGTGAATGTGACCACTGTTGCCACAGGCTAGACTGGGAAAGCTCAGGACTCACAGCAATGTACTCAGGAAATCCCCGCCTTAGGGAGGAGAAAGAATTCGCCCTGAGAGGTGTCTTGCTTAAAACCCATCCAGAGAGGCTGGAGAGATGGCCTAGTGGTTAAGAGCAACTGCTCTTGCAAGAGGGCCCAGGTTCTATCCCCAGCAGCCACATGGTGGCTGAGAACAGTCTCTAACTCCAGTTCCAGGGGAATCCGACACCCTCTTCTGACCTCCGCGGCATTGCACGACACGGGTGCACAAGCCTACATTCAGACAGTACATTCATACACATAATAAATAAATAAATAAATAAATAAATAAATAAATAAATAAATAAATAAATAAAAACCCATCCAGAAAAGCAAGACAGAAAGGATAAAACTTTAACACTAGAAAGAGGTGGGAAAGTTTATGTGGGAAAACTGAAACATTTAGCACCCCAACAATTAAATTTCATACCTATGCTCCATTCAAAGATTACCAGGAATGCAAAAAAGTAGGAATCATGGCCCATTATAATTAAATTATATGAATAAAAATAAGTCAGTGGTGTTAGAATTAACAGACAGAGATGGGGCGATTACCTTTGAATTTCATAATTTTAGAGCATTAAGTAGTTACATTTTTAATACAAATAGAAATTCTGGAGATAGAAACTACAGTATACAAGAACAAAACATACTGTAGTGGATTATCATCACATTAATCATCAGAGAAGAAAATAATACTAAGGTTATAAATATGTAAATAAAACCATCTAAATTAAAACACAGGAAGAAAATGAGAGAGAGAGAGAGAGAGAGAGAGAGAGAGAATAATTTGGCTTGAACTCAGGGATGAGTGCAAGCCATATAATATAATATATATATATATATATATATATGTAACTGGGCATCCTCAAGGAAGGTGAAGGAGGAAGAATAAAAAGATATTTTAGGGGCTGGAGAGATGGCCTAGTGGTTAAGAGCGCTGACTGCTCTTGCAAAGGACCTGGGTTCGATCCCAGCACCCACATGGCAGCTGAGAACCGACTTTAACTCCAGTTCCAGGGGAATCCAATGCCCTCTTCTGACCACCGCAGCATTGCATGACACAGGTGCACAATCCTGCATGCAGACAGTACATTCATACACATACAAGAATAAATTAAAAAATTTTTTAAAGATATTTTAGGGAAATAATGGCTATCCCCCAAAATACTTATCATATACAAGATTTGTATACAAAAGTCAACCATGTCATATATTATAATAAATAATGGAGACTTAAAAAATTATTTACAATAGCATCAAAACTATAAAGCAATTCTGACAGAATGTGTGAAGGATCTATCTTCATAAAACTAAAATATTGCTAAGAGAATTTGAAGGCGAGGTTCATAGAAGCCAAGTCCTGACTTCACTGAAGGTAGAAGACAGTATTGTATGATTCTTGCATTGTCTGTCGGCTGCATGTAATCCAAATAAAACCTTCAGTAAAATCTCAAATATAAAATTCCAAGGTGTATGGAGGTCACCGGGAGGCTTTAAGTACAAACATTGAAACAGTGTGTTCACACATTTCTGGTGCTGAGATGGAAAGGGCTTGTGATCAAAGGAGCAAATGAATAATGAATACCCACACAAGGTAGGGAGAGCTGGTAGGACCCAAGTTTAAATGTTTGTGTGTGTGTGTTTGTGTGCGTGTGCGTGTGTGCACGCGCGTGTGTGCGTGTGTGTGTGTGTGTGTGTGTGTGTGTGTGTGTGTAGGTCATTGTACTAGAGCTGGAGCATGAGAACCCCAGAAGAGATGTGAAGGAAGGAAAGGAGATGGGGGAAGGACAGGCATGGGACATGTTAAGCAGGTAAGTGGAGCCTGTTGGTGACCAGAGCCTGCAGATTCCAGGACTGCAGGTTCCCTGGGTTGCTCCAGCCAGCTGGTCCTAGCCCTGGAAGGGAGGAGGAGGGAGAAGGTACTGGGGAGCCTGGAGAGAGGGGAAAGTGGGGGAAAAGAAAAGAAGGAACTCAAGAAAGAGCAGGAGAAATTCCAGGGAGGAATAACTCGACTTCGTTTCTACAACCCCTGGGTATTTCTACTTGTGAGGTGTGAGGCCCATTGGGGCATACAGGAATTTACGTGTGCTCCAGATCTCTACAGGAATGTGACAATGTTTTGCCCAAAGCATCAAAGACAGTGGCCCCAGGCAGGTTCCAAAAGCAAGCAGGAAATCAGCAGGACTCTGACATGAGGGCTGGGGGCTGCCAGCTGACTTCCTAAGTGCTTCCACCAAAGGGAATCCCCACAAGTCAGGAGAAAAAAAAGAGACTGGGGGGGGGGGATGAGCAACAGGAAAGGTCAGAAGGTCAGTGAAGGAAGAATAGAAAGAGTGTGTGGGAACTCCATGGCGGGGGCCCAACAGGTTACATGCTGCATTAAAGCGTTAGTAAAAATAGTAGGTACAAAATGGACAGGAGATATTTTTTACACGTGTAGAAGAATCGAGTGCAATCCGTATGTTTTACAGAACATTAAATATCTGCCTGCACTGTGTACACAGGTACTCACACACAGAGCAGGTGAAGATTACAGAGAGAATATGCCCCTCAAACAGACCTACTGGTAGAAGAAAGCTTCCAAAGTACAAGTCCCCCTAAGACAAGTTGCAGGGATGTTCATCCTATCACTGAGTGAGGGAACCTTTGCTCACGCAGCCAGACATGAAGCAATCTCTACCTGAGTTCTATGTTTATTTACCACAAAGCTTGATACAGTTTTTTATTAATAATCCATAAAACCCATTCACAAAATTAATATTGTTACTGAGTAACAAAGAATGTATCAAAACATTTCACAAGGAGACATAGAGGACATGATAAAAAACAAAACCAGGTCCACATCAGTTTCCATCAGATAACTGGGGCGTCCCCAAGCTTTCCTCCTGGACCCTGCTGCCCACAGTAACTCATCCTACATCCTAACACCCTGATCTCGCCTTGGTCCCAAGCTTCCATATCACACACACCTCATTGTTTACCAAACAGATGACCTTCAGTGAATGGGTCCCTTGTACTCAGAATATAGCTTACTGCTAAGTGAGCTGGCACTAAGTCTTGCTTCCCTCCCTCTGATTCTTTTTTTTTTTTTTTTTTGGTCTTTTTGAGACAGGGTCTCCCTGTAGCTCTGGCTGTCCTGGAACTCACTCTGTAGACCAGGCTAGCCTCGAACTCACAGAGATCCGCGTGCCTCTGCCTCCCAAGTGCTAGGATTAAAGGCGTGCGCCACCACGCCCGGCATTTATTTATTTCTGTATGTGTATGTGTCTGTATGCAAGTTTGTGCACCCGTGTCGTGCAATGCCGCGGAGGTCAGAAAAGGGTGTCGGATTCCCCTGGAACTGGAGTTCTCCTGGAATTGGAGTTTCAGACGGTTCTCGGCCGCCATGTGGGTGCTGCTACTTTATCTCATTTGGTGTCATGGAAAGAGTAAACAACTTGGTGTTTTACTTACATGAATGCTCACTGACAGTGACCCACAGGCTCTGTGTTCACAGATCTCCACAGCTGAACTGCTATCCTACTGAGAGCTTCAGCTGTTGTTCTGTCACTCGGGAGACCAGTGTGTGGCAGGGGAAAAGGTAATGAGGGTGATAAAAATATATAATATATATGTATGAAAATGTTATAAGAGAGCTGTTATTTGATACAATGAATATACACTAATAAAAACCAAGGAAATTTAAAGTTGAAAACAAGAAAGGCTTAAAATCAAAGTGCGTCTCTTTGGAAGTTCAGTGGGCTTTGTGAATGGTACAATCTCGACCAACCAGTTCACAGTAATAACCTAGTTTCATCAAATCTTAGAACCAGAACATTACTCATGCCGAACACATTGCACAGGGGACAGCGAGGCTCCAGCCCCCTTTCTTTTCTTTTGGTCCGGATTAAAATAACTCAGAGTCTGAAAGGAACCTCTGCTTCACAAATCAAACTCTAAAACTAAAGGTGAAAATTTAGAAAATCTCTAATTTTTGAAAAGTTAATGCATCTCTATTTTTTTTAATCTTCTTTTTTATTTTTTTTTTTTTTTTTTTTTTTTATTTTTATTCTAATTTATTAAAATTTTAATTTTTTTATTTTTTATTTATTAATACACATGACTATTTCTGTTCACAACAAAGAAATACTCCAACAAAAGACAAGCTCATCCGATCCTGAACTACATTTGTTGTGTCCAAGATCACTGGGCTGGAAAATTATTCTTTCAAGAAAATTGTTCCCTATTTGAACTTTAGCACATGTCAGTTAAGCTAGTATTTTTTTAATGGTGAAAGGAAAATTGGAAAGGCTGGGCATGAAAAGATAGCTCAAAATTCACCTCTAATTTTAAAGGAAAATGAAAATTAAGCACCTGACAAAGACTTGGTTTCCTCTCACCTGTTTTATTGTTTCTACACTTCCAGAGAGGATAAAATACATTTAGCTGCAGGAGTGCATGTTTCTAAAAGAATTTGCCAAAGAAAACTTTAGCAAATTAAAATATAATAGTATTGCTTGAGGTCTCTTTAGGTGAAAATTTTGCAACTGTGGCTTTGGGAGGAGGATTATTCTCTCTTACAAGAATCATTTAGATAATGACATTCTATCATTTGATTTCATCTCTGATTCTTTTATCTGCGATTGGATGTTTATTTCAGATGCAATATTGAAAAATGCAGTTTCTTTGATCAAACAGAACTCCAGTTTGGAAGTCCTGATGTCTGAATCTGCTTTGTATTTATTCAAACTGGTCACTCATTCAATTATTTATTGACAATATCCACACAAGCATTAACTTAGCAAATTGGTATTGTTAATCTCTGTCACTGGGGGAAAAACAATATCATTACTGTCAAATTACTTGACAGCATGGTGTCTGGTCAAATTAAGTAAGTTTGCAGTTTCATAATAAATCAAGTTAATGGTTTGCTTTGCAAATGTAAGTGTTAAAATTAATCTTTTCAGTGGCATAAAACCATCATATGAGATCACTTCAAATGACAGTTCAATGGCTGGGAGAGTAGTTAGGTTTTACCTAAAACTTCTATATAGGCAATTGAAAAAAAAAACTGAATCATGTTACTAACACTAAAAATACACATCTAGGTTTTCTAAATTAATGCTTTTTGGAATATGTCAAAAGTGTGTACGAGAATATATGTGCATAACTAGAAGCAAAAGAAGATATAAAGGACCCCAAAGAATGCCCTCCATGGTGCACTGATGTACTGACTTCACGTTCACTATGTGTTAAGTTCTAAGAAAGCTGCTAGGGATTGAGAGGAGAAGGAGTGTGCATCCTCTGGGGAGGGCAGCAGTTGGGGACATTGTAATGCAGTTTGATAACCATGGTGAGTCACAGAGTACGAAAGAGGAGGGGACAGGGACATTCTCTTGAAGAAAATGAAGTTGAGGCCATTTTAATCCTGAGTCTTGGACAGGTAACAGTGATGGTCTAGGGTGACTGAACAGTTTGTCTACAGGCACCAGGGTAAGAAGTGTAACAATCAATTTTATGAATTTAAATATGGACAGTACCTTGGCTGGAGAGATGGCTCAGAGGTTAAGAGCACTGGCTGCTCATGAAGAGGACCTGGGGTCAAATTCCAGCACCCACACATCCACACCCATCCATGACTCCAGTTTCAAGGGATCTGATGCCCTTTCTGTCTTCATGATTTGAGTGCACGCAAGCATATGCACACATTACATGCATACACATAAAATAAAAATAAAGCAAAAAATATAGAAAGCACTTTGAATATACTGAAGAAAAAGAGGCAGGAAATAGAGGTTAAAAAAGGGGGCCAGGATCGTACATTAATGATTCTTTTCCATAGTTCCCCTCATCCATCACATCCAAATGTACAATTAAATGGATTCACTCCTCCCACAACTCCCTCAGCCACAGTTTTGCTGTCTATCCTCTGGGTGGGTGAAGGTTATGATCTGGCAGGCTCTTTGAGAATATTTTGAAGTATCTAGACTAACTGTTGACTTCATATTTACTTTATAGTCCATTTGTTTAAATATAAGCTCTAGACTAGTATTGATTTCTCTGAAGATGTTGAAGGATTCTTACTGTCATTTTTTTTTCAGAAGCCAGAGACCAAACAGATTTGCATTGCTCAACATGCTTATTTTACAAAAATTTGTACCAAATGTGAGGGGAGTTATTTTATGCCATCAGTCCAAGATTTAAAAATTTATAAATACAATAGAAAAAAATTAAAATTTCCAAGAAAGTGGTTTATAGTCAAGTGATTTTCCATAAAATGTCACACCAGAAGGAAATAACAGAACTCTCAGTTGAGTGAAAAGGCAGGTCCCAGGATCAGAGAAAATCCTTGCCAAACATCTGATAGAGGCTTAGTCCCCAGAATATACAGAAAACTCATACATATACCTGGTATAGTGACATGGGCATTGACTTTAATCCCAGCCCTTGGGAGGCAGAGACACGTGGATCTTTATGAGATTCAGCCCAGCCTGGTTCACATAGTGACTTTCAGGCAGACTGGCACTATAGAGACCCTGTCAATAACAAACAAACAAACAAACAAACAAACAAAAACTCAAACACTAAATGTGAAGAAAACAAATAGCCCCCAATTAAAAAAAATGGACTATGGAACTGTGCTGGACGGCTTTAGTGTTAACTTGACACGCCTGGAATGAGGGAACCTCAACTGAGGAATTACCTCCATTGGACTAGCCTGTGGCCATGTCTGTGGGGGTATTTTCTTGATTGTTTAGTGATGTGGAGTGCCCAGCCCACCTTGGCAGTGCCACCTCTGAGCAGGTGGTCCTGTATTATATAAGACAGCAGGCTGAGCATGGGCCAGGGGACCAAGCCTGTCATGGCCTGTGCTTCAGCAACTGCTTCCAGGTTCCTGCCCTGAGTTCCTACCTTGGGCTCCATCAATGATGAACTGTGACCTGGGAGATATAAGATAAATAGACCCTTTCTTCCTCAAGTTGGTATTAGTCAGTGTGTTTTGTCACAACAATTGAAGGCAAATTAGAACAGGAACTGAACAGTATTTTCTCAAAAAAAAACCACAAATGGCTATGAAACATTTTTAAAACTGTTCAGTATCCTGAGCCATCAGGGAAATGTAGATTCAAATTATTTTAAAATTCATCTCACCCCAGTCAGAAAGACCAAGGTTGAGAAAACCAATGACTACAAATTCCGGTGTGGATGTAGGAAAAGGGAACACTTATACACTGTTGATGGGAGCACAGACTGCTGAGGCACTGTGAAAATCAGTCTAGAAGATTCTTAAAAAAACTAGACATAGCACGATCACATGACCCAGCTGTACTACTCCTGGACATGAGCTCAATGGACTTTATAACTTTCTTCAGAAACATTAGCTTGTCCAGATTCATTACCAGTCTATTCACAATACCCAGGAAAGACGATCAATCCAGGTGCCCATCAACTGAAGAATGGATATTGAAAATGTGCTACAAATACACAATTGAATAGTACTCATCTGTAAATAATAATAAATTGTGAAATTTGCAAGTAAATGAACTGGAAAAAAATTAACCAAGTGACATCACTTGGGCTTCAGAAAAGCAAGTGCCATATGTTGTCTTTCATATGTAGATCCTAGCTTCAAATCTTTTTGTTTTGAGAGTAGTGGGGTAGATATGGGTGCCAGGAAGCTAGGAACAGGCTGTAGAGAAGAGAGAGAGCATTAAACCAAGGAGCACAGACATTAATAAAATAAAAGAATTCTAGAAGTTCAAACATAGCAGATTGATGATGATGGGAAGTGAGAAGAAGGGTTGAGGAAAATGGTGTGTGTAGGAAAAAGCTGTATGAAAGCTATGCCCTCCAGACACAAGTAAACATGCAATAGAAGATAGTAGAACACATGTGTTATAACAGGATAGGGCATAGTGGGGCCTAAAGACTTCAGCATTGATGGGGCCACAGGGATGGGAGAATAGGAGTGTGGAGCCAACGAGCCAAAGCTAAGGACAGATGAGGAGGCCTTATGTAAATCCATTCATTTGTAAACCAATTAAAATAATATTTTTATAAAAGGAGTTTGAAAAGGGTTCGCTCACATGGGTAAACAGTACTGTTCATAGAAAATTTGGACTATTAAATGAAAGTCTCGGTACCATGCTTGGGTTATACCACAGAGACACCCAAAAATAAAATACCATTGTTGAAAATACCACACACATTGCAGGATATAGAGACATCAATCTTGACTTAGAAATTCTGGCCCTGCGGATTAGATTTCACAGTGCTGGAAAGGGAATTTGCAGGCTGCTGGGGAGAAGAGACACTGACATCTTATCCCCTGCACTCGACCCTGTGGGCTATAGTCCCAACCTGCCAGGCAAGGTACGCCCACTGATGCAATGGAAGGAAGACTGTTTATGTGGCTAACCGATTCTCTTGATTGGATTTAATGATGCTCCACAGGAAGTAATTCACATATACTATTGTTAAGCATGGTCAAAACCCATGGCTAGGGAGTTCATATTCTGTATGGGGAAACC
Source organism: Rhizomys pruinosus (assembly GCA_009823505.1). Lineage (NCBI taxonomy): Eukaryota > Metazoa > Chordata > Mammalia > Rodentia > Spalacidae > Rhizomys > Rhizomys pruinosus. The sequence continues at coordinate 411,857 of VZQC01003434.1, read as the reverse complement.
TTTTAGAGTTTCTAGGAAATTCTTTTTAAATTTTATTTATTTTTTTTATGTGTATGAGTGTATTGTCTGCATGTAGGTTAGTGCACTCATGTTGTGCAATGCTGCGGAGGTCAGAAGAGGGTGTTGGATTTCCCTGGAACTGGAGTTAAAGATGGTTCTTAGCCAACATGTGGGTGCTGGGAATTGAACCCAGGTCCTCTGCAAGAGCAGTTGATGCTCTTAACCGCTGACCCATCTCTCCAGCCCCAATAGGAGAGTTTCTAAATAGCCATGTTTCTGTTTACACTCATAGGTTCGTGTGACTCTCAAGCTTGATCAGAGCAGCTCATTGCAGTGGGTAACAGCTAATGCAGGGACTCACGACTGTCCAAAGGGACAGGAACAAGAGACTCTGTGTACACCACCACAGATGAGCCATTTGTATCAACCCCTTCCCCTAGCCCTAGAGACCATCATGGAAGAGTAGGCAGAAAGAATGCAAGAGCAGAGAGAGAAGATTGGCAAAAATGCCAACTTCTGGTCTGAGCAGCTATTGAAGTCCTGAATTCACAGCAGCTGTGGTCACCTTCTCAAGCTCTGCTCAAGATCAAGATGGCTAAAATTACGGCCTGACTGGGGAAGGGGCTATTGAAGCCCTGCCCTTAACTGAAGAGTCATTGTTAGTTGCTTGCGGTGGGAAGAGGCAAGTCCCTTTTCCTTGGGGACCAGCCACAGTAGGTTGCCATGCCCTCCTGGGCTATTCCACAACCTTTCATGTACGGCCAGCCATAATCAGACTCCAGGGATTAAAAATAAAAATAAGGCTGAGCACGGTGGTTCACACCTTTAATCCCAGCACTCGGGAGACAGAGGCAGGCAGATCTCTGTGAGTTCAAGGCCAGCTTGGACTAAATGGAGACCCTGTCTCAAATAAATAAATAAATAAATAAATAAATAAATAAATAAATAAATAAAGTTAAGAAGTAGATGTGTTAGTGGGATTCTGGGGGGCAGTTAAGGGGGAAGAGAAAGCTGAGTATAATCAATATAGGTATATATATAGTGTATATATATCATATATATGTATATATATATGATATATATATATCACCTATCTTACTTTTGAACTCTCAAACTATCTGGATATATTTTATACTTCAATCATTTCTGTGCCGAGGACTATATACTGATTGATAGGCAGGTAATTTATTTAATGAGATAAACTATAAATCTAGTGCAATAAGTTGGGATATATATTATAGACTAAGGAAGTAGAAATCCATGTACAAATTTCAAAAATAAAAAATGGAATTGTTAAGTTCTCCCATGAGTCTGTGTACTTTCATTCCCAGAGAGTAAATGAGAAGATGGCGTTAACAAAATTTAAATTGCATAAGACCTTGTAGTTGACAAGTTGACAGATCAAACCCCATTAGCGACTGGGCTCCTGAGTACCTTTATCATCGTCAACCCCTGGACTGATGAATGAATGAATGAAAGTTCCATCTCCAGAGCTCAGTAGGGAGGATCATCAACATGGATGTAAAGCCAGTTCTTGAGGTGCTTGCTCAACGTGTATATGTAGAGAAAGTGAGGAACACAACTTTTAAAACGCGGATGTGAAGAAGGGACTTGAAGTATTGCCAGGAGGTGACATCCAAGGTCTTTCTGAGATCATTTCAAAACCCTCCACCTTGAAGCTTTGCAAGTAGAGCTTCACCTTTCCCACTGACCTCAAATCAAAAGGAGCCTCAATTCCTGCTCCTGCAGGAGTAAACACACTTACATCCAACCAACATTTTTACCCACAGTGGGATGCTTGCTTCAGTTCTCCAGACTCTAGTAATACTCACTTGATGGAAATTTTCAGTTGACGGTATGGTCCAAGTTTTCCTGTCACTTAATAAGGATTCTGTTTATTGAGTATTAAAATTATAAACAGTTCTACTGAATGCTTTGGTCTGCTATTTACTCAGTTTAATGAGTTGGCTGTCCTTTTGTTTTTCTTGTCCACTCAAATATAGACAGAATTCCAGTTACATACACATTAAATTTTAATATTGTCGGAACTGTGAGAAATGTAAAATTAATCAGGTGTTGACATCACATGAGCTATTTCAGCTTTGGTACTAAATATCAATGCTTCTCAAAAAAATGGGAAGTAAAATGATCTCAAGGTTTGAGGAGGAGCTTGAGTCTAGGATTGTCTTCCTCTAGCACTGATCTGAGACCAACACCATCACATACCACGGCTTTCACAGAACTTCAGTTCACTGCTCTGAATGGAACCTTACCTGTCCTACAGTATTTAGCATAAAATAAATGTGACCAAAACCAAGAATGAGAACATCCGAATAATGTTTATACAAACACAAAGCCTAGGAGGAACAGAAAGTTGTTCCAGTGTTCCACCATGGAGGGAAACAGCTAGGCAGTTTCTTACAAACTAAACAATTTTCACCATGCTGTCCTGCTCCTTGACCTTGACATACAGGGTTGGAAGATGTGTGTCCTCTGCAAAGACTGCAAGTGAATGTCAATTGCAGCTTTATTTATAAGTCCAAGTCTTGCTGGGCATGGCAGCACATACCAGCATTGGAGAGGTGGAGGTAGGAGAATCACATGTTCAGGCAGTGTGGGCTATATGGAAAGCCTTGTCTCAAGTAAAGGAAAAGTAACACCACACTTGGGAAATAAGATGTTCCTTAGGCGGTGAATGGGTTCAAATTTTCTGATAAATCCTTACGGTTAAATAGTATTCAGTAACAGAATGAAGCACCAAGACATGGAAAGACTTAGGGAAACTTGAAATACATATCACTAAGTGGAAGAAGATGCCCGAGGAGGTCAGGGCTGTGATGTCCACCCTATGACATTCTAGAGAAAGAGAAGACTATGAATAAGAAGACCATGGTCAGAGTTACCCTTGCAGTGGCCAGGAAGAGGGAGACATAGGAAAACACAGAACCTTTACAGCAGCGGATCTAGTCTGTGTGATATCCTGTTGGTAGACATACTTGCTAATACACAGGTCATACAAATACAATATCTAAATGTAGATAGCAGCCTTTAGTTAGTGCTAGGCTATAACCAGGGCTCACCCATTCCGACAAGTGTACCAGACACTGCAAGATGTAAAATAACTACAGGAAAAGGAGTGGCCACAGGGGCTCATGGGAACTCTGGGCTCTGCACTTGATGTCTGTGCTATTCTTCCCCTGACCATCTGTGTAGTCTACATGTGAAAGTAAGAGCACTTCAGTGTAATGTACCAGAGGATCGCCAGGCAGACAACCTGTATTATAGGCTGTAAAGCGAAGCATCATGGATAGTCACTGATGCTAATTCACAGATACAAACGAAGCAGAGCAGGAGCACACAACAGAGGCCACAATGAAGGTCACCATGTGCCTGGCATCACAAAGGAGTCCTGATCCAAATTCCTATATCAGGAAGATAATCCTCTTTATAAAGCAATCAACTATGTCATGCTCGTAGAGTTCTCGAGAAATAAAATGTATACCCTGAAATTAATAAGAGTAGCAGATATTTTTACTTAAGGAAAATAAAACCAGCAAAACACTGCCTATTACATGTATCAGAGTTAGTGCTCTCCCTCACTTAGAGATGCAAACCACACCAGCTGTATTAAAGGAAAAAGGTGGAGAAGCCGCAAAAAATGCAGCACAGCAGCTGGCTGTGAGGACTTCTGCCCCACACCCCAGTCTGGCCCAGCTATTTGCCCAACACAGACCCTTGGCCTTGGGGAGCTGGCCACCACCCCATTATGGCCACATTAATTCCATCTTCTGGAGCCTGACCACACCCTGAGACAGATTCCTCAGACTGGTGGCCTCCTGCAAGCTTCTGTCCAGTCAAGACCTAGCCGACAACTCCATCCTCTCTTCCCAGGTTGCTAGTCCAACAGGAGGACCCTATTCCAACCACTCCCTGCTAGTGCACTCAACACTCAAAACACAAGCCTGATGGGCTTAACTTACACACACATGGAAAATAACGGACCCAGAAATCTCTCAGGTGGTAATAGAGATTCAATTTATTGTTTACAGTCCATTCTTTATATAGACAGAATGATGTCATCTCTCTCAGACAATCCTAAACCTTGGCCTTACACCCCCTATATACATCACTTGTTTCGCTTCGAATCATGTGCTTGGGTCACATGTGAGTCACAAGTTCATAAAAGCCATTCTCACCTAGGAGCAGAGTCAGGTGCCAACAACAGGCAGACAAGTTAAGACAATGCATCCACAGATGGCCTGCCCTACCTACAATTTATAATGCAAGTCAACTTTACACAGTGTTGATGTGAATAAGCAGTGATGTTTGCACAGACTTTGCTTCTCGTGTGACAGTAAGTCCCAGCGATGTTTACTGGGTGTAGAATACCAGGAACACCAAAGCTGCCTGCCACCCTGGCACTCACCAGTGTTTGCTGATGTTTTTGGACATTTTACACAAGGGGTTTATCCACAGCCTGAATGTGTGTCAAGTCAGAACAGGGAACGTAGCAGTGGTATAACTACTATAATAAAAAGTGTTTAATCTGGAGCTGGAGAGATGACTTAGCAGTTAAGAGTGCCAACTGCTCTTGTAGAGGCCCAGGGTTTGATTCCCAGGACCCACATGGTGGCTAAGAACCATCTTTAACTCCAGTTCCAGGAGAATCTGATGCCCTCTTCTGACTTCCACAGCATTGCACGACACAGGTGCACCAACCTTCATGCAGACAGTACACTCATAGACATAAAAAAAATTTTTTTAAGTGTTTAATCCAAGATATCATGGGAGAAATGCTTTTTTATCCACATAGATCTGATAGTTCGGATGGTTTAATATTTACCCCAGAATACAAACGGTAAATGCGTTTTTCTTTCTTACTCAAAGTACTCCTTCACTCAACCCAGGTAGTATTCCCTATTCATTTGAATTAGTATGAATCACTTAAAACAAATTATAAATGAAAAGTTAAATATATACATGGTATGCGTACTATGTAACTAAACTTGTTTTTTCATTGTCATTGTACAAACTTTTTGTAAGGAAATTTGTTACATTTAAATATAACAAATACTAATTTGTTCTAGAGTGTAAAGATTCCATATAAATTTATTTATTTATTTACTTACTTATTCCTTATAAAGACCTAAAGAAGTAGGCCTGTTCTTCATCCATCATGTAGAAGCCCATTAACAGAAAGTTACCTGCAATGGTAAAAGTACACTAGGTACAGTAACGCCAGGATTAGGGCCCAAGTTCATAACCATGCTCAGGCCATACCTGAGCAAACATCACGTGAACATTCAGATCATGACTGAAGCAGGACTCCCAAGAGATACGGGTGAAACTTCATAGAATTCCAACAACTAGAGAGAAACCGCTTTACATCCACACAGATTCAAGTTCAGAAGCTTGCAGAATGACTGATTCAAGCACTTTTGTTTTTCAATTGCCAATGTTCACATTCATGTGTAAGACACACATCTATTAATGTAATAGAAAAATCTCAAGGAAAAATTTCTAAGGCCATTCTAAAATAAATTCAGACTTCTATTTGTCACCTTTTTAAATATTTTATTGAAGTTTTGTGCATTTCATACATTTCTCAATCCAGTTTAGAGTCAATCCTCCTTCCATGCCCCCCATCCCACCCGAGCTCATGCATTCTACCATATACATGTCTTGCATTTTTTCTCAGTCTTTTTGAAGTTTTTCTTTGCAGAGGTTTACTGTTTTGGGCAGAAGTTTACTTTTTCAGTCAGTTCTTTGACACAGTCCTTTTGTTGTTGTTGTTCCCTCCAGTTTATTGTCCTAAAGTGTATATATATGTCACACATATACCTAAATTATGACCGAAAATAATCTATAACTTAATTCCAAAATGTGTTTAGGAATTCATATTTTCCCTTTAATATTATATTACTCTAAAATATGCATACATATCCTCTACCCATATACCAATATTACAAAGTCTGAACATAAGTGGTAGGTTAATTCTAGAGCCCATTAAGGGATTCACCTTTTGACTATACCACTGCTTTCAGATAAAAAGAAATATAACAGTGATGATGCTTAGTTTGCTTTGTAACTAGGTAATTGGCACTAGCATCCACAAATGAGGGACACCATTCATCATTTGTTTTTCTGGGACTGTTACTTCACTTAGCATAATGTCTTCTAGTTCCATCCATTTACCTGCAAAGTTTATGATGTCATCTTTCCTTACTGCTGCATAAACTAAACTTTTTTTATGGGTTGAACAATATCCCACAGTGTATAAGGACCACATTTTCTTATTCATTCTTATTCATTGATGGACGTGTAAACTGACTCCATACCTTGGCTACCATGAATAACTGCATGGTTTGCATTCAAGTCAAAGCACCAATGGACGTGATCAGTTCATTTCATTTGGATGTATGTCCAACGAAGGCATAGCTTAACCCACGGCAGTTCTGTTTCTAGTTTCCTGTGGAAGCTCCCTACGGTTTTCCATTAATGGCTACAACAATCTACATTCTACTGATTTGCAAATATTCCCTTTTCTTTACCACTTTGTCAATACATACTTTTACAATAGTCATATTAACAGTTTGAGGCTCTATGTTATTTGGGTTTTGATTTGCCATTTTCTGGTTACCAGTGAGGTTGAACACTTTTCGCCCATGTCTCTGTTGGCCATTTGTATCATTGTTGTGAAAGTCTGCTTCAGTATTTGGCATATTTCATAATTAGTTCATCTTTCCTGTTACTAAATCATTTGAGCTCCTTGTTTATCTTGGATATTAAACCTTATCAGCTGCATGGTTTGCAAAATGTTTCTTTTTATTCTATATGTTGCCTGGCTTTAAAGGAGCTAATTCAATAAATTTTTTTAATCATGCGAATAAAGGAAATAAAATGTTGTCTATAAGGTTATCTCTGATAACAGTACTTAAGTATTGCCAATGTTGCTTGGATTGGTGAACCTGCAACATTAGGAAGATATGGAAATAATATGTAGATGAAGACAGTGATGGGTACGTAGATAGATATGAATGCCAACATGACTGACAAGTGGTGGAGTTCATTTGTGGTTGACATCTCCAAAAGCTTTTGATGCTGGGTTATTATTTTTTAAAGTAATAATGAAAAACTAGCAACTAGGTCAAGGTTATATAACCCAAGTACCTTTCTCTTGAGATGCACGTAGGGAGACAGGGTCTCTCTGTTGCCTAAGGTAACTTGAGCCCTTGAAACTGAGATGCTCCTGCCTTAGGCTCTCTAGTGTTGGAATTTCAAGGAGCACTGCCACCAGAGAGGCCACGTGGTGCTCTCCACAGGAACCTCCTTTGAGATTTCTAATTCTGAATCACTCACAGGAAGGAGGAGCAGGTAACAGGAACAGCAAAAGAACAACAGAAAAACCCAGACTTGGCTCTCCTCTTAGCCCTACCATGGCTCTTGATCAAACTCGAATATGGACAGTTCACAGTGCTGAGGCAAGATCCTTGATTCCAGGGGATTCAAGGACATGGAAAGCAGTGAGGTAAGAGGCGAGATGGGCTTTTATCTATGAGTGTGGATGCTGGGACCAGGAAGTGAGCACTGGGATGGGGTAGAAGGAACCAATGTCACAAAGAAAGAAAGCACATGTCCATACTGCTCTTTTCCTTCTGTTTGATGCCTACAATAGATGATAAGATTGGTGAAGAGAGAAGCTTCCAAGTGGGCCTCAGTATCTGAAATGATCTAGAAACAAAGCTGTGAAACACACAGGAAGCAGGAACAAAAGGGGTCACCGCCCTTGGTAGGTGCTTGTCTATGGCACAGGTGTCCCCTGGACTGTTGACCATCTCTCTGACGATGGTAGACATGGTGAGGGATGGTTCTAAGCTCTTGCTTCTCAACTGACACTACTTTAATCCCCTTCTTTCCCCCGAGGAACCAGGTCTGCAGAGAAGGGCTGGAGAAGATGTGCTCCACTCAAGCAGAGGGGGAAAGCAGGCTCTGTTCACTATCCCACTGGGCCGGGCAGCCTCCAGAACAGACAGCTATGCAATCCCAGAGGTCTGTGATGTCACTGTTGAGAAATCTGGTGTTGGGGATCTGGGATCTGTTTCTGTGGTGTTTTAGACACAGGACACTCAGAAGGGCTGGAGATAGATGCAATGAAATAGGGACTGTTGACTCTTAAGTTTCTAACTACATGAGGAAGGAAGCTAGGGCTGATGTTGAAGGAGCTGATTAAAAAAATGTTAAAAGCTTGAGAACAATGAGGCTGCTGCCTGGAATTCAGGGGCCCAGGTAGAACCAAGGACAGGCAGGGGAGGTGGTTCCTCACCTCAGCTAGGATCCCAACATGGAGATGAGATTTTATGGCCGTCTTCCCATCAGCAGTCTAATCATGTAGCCATCCATGCACAGAGCTTGAACCGCACATGAGGAAAGGACTGCTTAGAGAGCTGGAGCAGCACAGGAGTAACAGGGCAAGTGGGCGACATACAGAGACCTTCCCTGGGCTGTGTGAACATGTGAACATGGGTTCAGCTCCACTTTCTGCCATCATGGCCAGCAGACAAGAGTCTTTGGTAAGTGACTGACTGGGTGACTTACATTGCAAACGAGTAATACCAGGAAACCTGGGAATTCAACGTTTTGAGACCACATTATATGCACATGCTAACAGAGTTTTGAAAGTGCTCTTACTATCCGGAGTGTACTAAAATAGGACATGTGGACACTTGAAAGTTCCCCTGAGGACTGCCCTCGATCATCCAGCCCATCCCAGATCTGTTCATTCTATTCTACCCATTGGTCTTTACACAGATACTGAGACCTTTATGACACAGCCCTATCCTTATCCAAAAGGCTTTTCTGTAATGTGTTCGTTCTAGCAGTCACACCTTGGTGTAAGTACCATTCTTCACTAAGAAGATTCAGACGGGGAAGCTTGGCTCCAAAGATGAGGCAGGAGGACTCCAAATGGAATTTCCAGAGAGTAAGACAGGGAAATACGAGAAATAACTGAATATTGCAGTTAAGGAGCATAAACTACTGGATAAAATAACCCATTACTCCCCACTGGTATAAGTCAACAAATATGAAAAGCCACCTTCACCTAATTAGAATGCCAGCTAAGTAGAGGAAAAAGATGGGAACTAAGAAAGTGTAATTTTACAAATACCATGTTGAAAAATTATTCAGTCAAGAATTATCAATGGACTCTTAAGCTAATTGGTAAAAGCTTGAAAGAACAAGGTCTTGGGGCTGGAGAGATGGCCTAGCTGTTAAGAGCGCCGACTGCTCTTGCAGAGGACCCGGGTTCGATCCCCAGCACCCACATGGTGGCTGAGAACTGTCTTTAACTCCAGTTCCAGGGGAATCCGACACCCTCTTCTGACCTCTGCAGCATTGCACGACATGGTGCACACACCTAAATGCAGACAGTACATTCATACACATATGAAAATAAATAAAATAAATTTTTTAAAGAAAGAACAAGGTCTTTTAAAAGTCTAAAATTATGCTTCCCAAATAACTAAGATTTTTCTAAAGGAAAATTAATAACCTGAAAGTGGAGAAACCTGGCAGATCTCATCTTAATGTATTGATCAAAATACCTTGGCCTTCACCATTACCTCTACCCCATAATAACAAGGGCAAGTTCATATTACTCATCTCCAGATGTAAATTGTTGACCTGGCCACATCAGTGGCATTTATTTATACTGCCAAGAATGCATTTATTGAGTGTGATTGCAACATAAAGCATGCATGACCCTCCTCACAATAACCTGAACAGCATCCGAGGTCCCCCTATAGAGTCACTTGCATGCTCAGACTCTTCAAAAGTATCATGGTTATGAAAGACAAACACTGAGAAGGAAATGTGGTCTAAGATGAAAGAGCCCAAGTAACATGAATGGAGATAGTATATATCCTTGTGGACATCTTCCTCAAACCTGCCAGAACTTGAGGATAAAACCTAAATGCTGAAGACACTACATAGGTAGGAGAAATCAAGCTGGTACTATGCTCAAAACTCCATCTCCACAGCCCACATTTCATAGTTCTGGAAGAAAATAGCTGGAAGAGGAAAGTAATAATCAACTTTACCCAGCTGTGAACCCTGCAAGCAACAAGATATGCTCACTAGTATAAGAGTGAATATCGTAAGAGTAACCAACCACCTTCTGATTGGGCTGGAGGCTCACTCCACAAAAAGGGAGCCTGTTTCTGAAACTGTTATCAATGTCAAGAACCTGTACCCAGACAGGTCGTAGGCCATATGGAAGAACCTACTATTATTACTCTGCTAAATAGATATAGTATTAAACTGACTCCTGATGGTTTATTATATCCATAGATTGGTGCATCTCTCAACACTCACCAGAGTAGCTTCTTCTTGCATAAGATGATGATTTATGCACAGACCCACATCCCAGCCTCTCCTCCAAAAGCTCAAGAATCATTGCAGAAGAGGGAAAAGAAAGACGGTCAAAGCCACAGGTGGTGGACGAATATAAGGAACTATGTTGTTTGAACACAGCAGGACCAGGGAACTTACAGCTGCAACAGCATCCACGAGACCGCCATAATCCCAAGTAAAAACCCAGCCTAGATGGGAGGTGGGCGAGAAACCTCAGCCCTAGCTGAGGGTATCCTGTTGGCAAGTGAGAGCTGCAGGCGAGGGACCAGTGAATGGTAAGGTGTCCAAGGTCCAAGTGATGGACCCACACTCAAGAGCATTTTAGAACACAAATTAGACTTGCTAAGCCTTAAAAACAGAACAATTATAATAGAAGCTCTGAAGTCAGTGGGCTTAGTAGAGCATGTGCAAGGGGTCTGAATGTGGTCAAAACACGTCATGTGAAATTCTCATTGACTCTATATGTGATCTCATTGATCATTTTTATCCTGATGACAGCATTATTGTTGATAATGATTTTACAATTATTGTTAAATTATAAATGTGTAAAATATGGAGTCTGGATTACAGAATTATGTTAATATTCTTTTTTTTTTTTTTTTTTTTTTTTTTGGTCACTTGCTTTTATAGACTATTCAAGATCAAACTTATTTATTTAGAAAAAATACACATTTCATGAGATTTTATGACTGGTTTTAGTTTCCTTTCAATTTCTGTTACCCAAACACTCTGACCGACACCAACTGGGAGGAAAGGGTTTATTCATCACTCACTCAGGGAGCCCAAGGTAGGAACTCAGGGCAGGAACCTGGAGGCAGGAGCTGAAGCACAGGCCATGGAGGAATGCTGCTTACTGGCTTGCTCCCCTGGCCCATGCCCAGCCTGCTTTCTTATACTGTACATAATGACCTGCCCAGGGGTGTCAGGACACATAGTAGGCTGAGCCCTTCCACACTGCTCAACAATCAAGACAATACTCCACAGACGTGGCCACAAGCCAGTCCAATGGAGCCAATTCTCGAATTGAGGCCCCTTCAAACCAAGTGTGTCAAGTTGACACTAAAGCTATCCAGCACAATGACTATAGAGATGTCCTGTCTACAAATTATTTTCAAATACTCAGAAAAATAATTTACATATAATGTAATTGGGGAAGCAATTAAGTAACTATAAACTATTAACAGTGGAGAGGGACTGGAGGGATTGCTCAGTGGTTAAGAGCACTGAATCCTCTTGCAGAAGACCTGGGTTTAGTTCCCAGCACCCACATGGAAGCTAGCAACCGTCCATAACTCCAGTTCTGGGAGGATCTGATGCCCTCTTCTGGCCTCTGTGGGCACTGCACACACAGATGCACTTACATGCATGCAAACAAAACTTTCAAACACATGTAATAAAACTAAATTTAAAAATTGAGAAAAATATTAACAATGAGGAGGTGCTCTGTGGTTAAGAGTGCTTGAAACTCCTGCAAAGGATCTGAGTTCAATTCCTGCACCCATGTTACATCGTTTGCAACATTACCATCTACTATAACTCCAGTTTCATGGCCCTTGTCTGTCCTCCACACAGACATACGGGCATCCACATAATTAAAATTAAACTTCACAAGAGATAAAGAACTAGGGAATCTGATTCCTATCCTAAGGGAAATAGAAGCTTTTTTAATTACTGTTGAAACTTACCTGTAAATTTAAAATTACTTCAAAATTAAAAAAAAAATTACTTGAACAGTAATTAGAAGATGTCCACCTTATTAGTTTGCTTTGCTTTGTGTTTTGAGACAGGATTTCATTACCCCAGAATGACCCTGCATCTCTAACAACAGAGGCTGGCCTGGAATTCCTTACCATCCTGCAGGACTTCTCCAGTTCTAATACCCTAGCACAGCTGCGTACCACCACACCCATCTTAGTTAAAAGGCTTCTAACCACAACTTTTCATGTACACAGAACTGCCTACTGATGTGAAGAGGGCAATATGTTTTATACCTCATGAGTGATTTTAGCAAGAGCTCAGTGTACTTTGCAAGAAGGAATGCAGAATGGTGATATTCAAATCATTGTAATGCCTGATATATGAGCACCAGTATCAGCAGAAAGGACTGGTTGGAAATCACGTCTTCTCTCTGGGATCCTATCTCCATCTTTACAATGTAGAATCAGGGGCAGCAGTGACTGACCTCCTCACACCACTGAGCAGATCCCCAGAGGGTCCAGTGCCTGGCACATGACTACTGGCTATTATCTTTTTCTTTTCAAAAATCTGCTGGTGTCTCCTTAGCTTTCTGTTTATTCTTTCGAAGAAACAGAGGAAAAGCAATGGGAGAAAACACTTTTCCCTTGAAGAAAAGATGGCTGGCGGCATCTTCAGAATACACTAAGGTAATGGTTTCACCAGAGGACACAGCTGAGCACGGCTTACTGTACATCATGAGGCCTGAAAGCACAGAGCTTCATTCTTTGCCAAGATCCCAGGAGCCACAGTTAATGTACAGCATGCTGACTTTGTTGTTGCTGGAACTGCATATACAGGTCCTAATGAAATGGCCCAGTAATAACAGCAATATTATGTCCATTGCATTGAGCCCATTCAACAAGACTGGGTATTTTGCTGACCTCTGCATAGAGTGGCTTCTGTGGCCTCAGAAGAGCTTGCTGAGTTACTGCTACCCCATAACACAGAGGAAGTAGATGGATTTTGAATCTTAGGAGTATGACTTCATAACTGTTGTTCTAATCACTGTGCTACATTTTGATCATGTCCCAATGGAATAACCAGAGCAGATTCATGGGGATCCCATCCCGGCAGGGGAGGGAGACTCAGACAGATAGCTAAGAAAATCAGCCAGGAGACATGACAACTCTCCCAACTTCTATATTGAGGCTAGTGCCCCAAATATCCAGCTACTGAGTAAGACACACAGGGATAGAAACTAAAACAGATGATAAAATCAGATCTCAGCACAGAGAGCAAACCACAGAGAGAGGAGTAGAGCTGAGGCATTGCAGAAGTTCAGTTCCAAGAAGGAAAGTAGACCATACCCACATATACTTTATAACCACATTGTACATCATCATCGAGCTGGAATATGAGCTGAACTCCACCTGGACTCTCAGAGGTGAAGTGTTATACACCACTTAGCTCCTCAGCCTTCTCTCTGTCACCTGGAACTTGCATGTGATGACTCCTGTTTCACAGTACGAGTGTGAGTGTTGAGATGATTTGTGTATAAAGACTAATTTAACATCTGGCTTATGTTAATAATGAATGGTGGTAAAGATCACGGGGATAGCAAAGAAGGCCTTCTCATGGTACATCTGAGCTTGGCATGGTGAATCTCAGAGAAATCCTCCTCACTCTGCCTCCTGAGTGTTGGAATTAAAGGTGTGCGTCACCATGCCTGGCTTGCAACATAAAATGTAGTAACATTTTATCTTCCCCTGCTGACTTAGAATTTCCCAATGGAGGGACGAACATGACAGGAGGCCTTGGTTCCGGAGATAAGCTGCTGTTCTGCCTGAACTTTTCAGAGGCTTCGATCTGGAAGACCTAGCCGAGACTCCAGACAGTGAGGTAGAGGACGGTAGGAGAGATCAAATCACAAGTGACATCCATGAAGGTCTTGTCATTGAGACCTCAGCCTGAAGATGGACAGAGTGGGTAAGGGGAGTAGAAATCAGAGGCCAAATGCTGGCTATGACCACACAGCACTGCCTGTGGAAGGAACCCAGAGTCCAGGGGAGCCTGCAGAGAAGGCTGTAAATAGTGAAGAACAGTGAGTGTGTAACTCGGTGCCTTCCAGGGCTAGTCTGGTCAAGTCAAATCTTAACAGGGCACAAACACAAGCGTCTTGGTCTACTTCCTATATCCCCATCTTGAGAGACCATGACTAGGATAAAACCAACAATGTGCCCATGATGGTAAAGGGAGACAGATGGTCGCTTTCACCAGGAAGTAAGCAATAGGGAGGTGTGGAGACTGTATTTTTCAATCACTGCTACATATGTATGTTTTAAGTAGGTAGGGATAGGAAAAGAAAAGAAAATAGACTAGTCCCTGGGATGGTTGCCTTCATCGTCAACTCTGGAAGAGAGCCTCAAGCTGGGATTAACCTTTACACAGGGTTGACCTGAGGGCACATCTGTGGGAACTGTTTTCAAGTTAAGTTAAATGACGTGGGAAGACCCAGACCACTGTGCACGCATGCCTTGAGCAGAGGTCCTGAGCTGTGTAATAGTGGGGAAGTGGAGCTGGGCCACGCAGGCAAGTAGGCACTGTCACTTCTCTGCTCCTGACTATGCGTGCAATGTGACTGGCTGTTTGAAGCTCCAGCCTTGACATCCACACAATGATGTATTTTAATCTAGAATTGTGAGCTGAAATAAGCCCTTTTCGCCCTGAGTTGCTTTCTGCTCAGGGTATTTTACCACAGTAACAAATGAAATTGAAACCGTCCTGTGAACTATATTTGGAAATACTCTTAATATTTGACTTCAATAAATAAAAGGTGATAACTATGTACACATATCCACATATCTAATAGGTGACATCTAAGGTACTGCAATCTGGGAACTTAAACACCAGCAATAAATATATACACAGACAGCAAACTCTCACCAGATTAAAAAACAGCCAAGCCACTGAGAGCCACAGTTTCTGGGGTCCAACTGGAGGGGGACAGAACTAACTGATACGGGGGGGGGGTGTGAATGCCGCTAAATACTGCGCCAGCAGAGGAGAACCCAGGAAGCACAACAGCTCGTGCTGCAGAAAATTCGTTGAGCGATTGACAAAACCACTTCGTGAACATGAGACTGGAGCTGGCAGGAAGTAGCATAAACTTTCCTCTCCATGCAGCCAGGTGATTTCTCGAATTGCAGCAGAAGTTGGAAGGCTTGTTTTCCATGGAGGACAATTTATAACCTTTCTGCCTTAAGAAACACTGGGTACAGGTGGGAATAAGGAAGCAAGATTAACTAAAAAATTTATAAAGTGAACATAGAACCTACCCCTGGGCCTAAAATATTAACAGTCAATCATAAAGCTTCCAGGCACGGAAATGGAAGAGGCTTCCTCTGGGAATATGAGATGCCGAAGCCAAGTAGCTGCCAATACCTCAGCTTGTGAAGTCCAGAGTTAGCAAACTGCACACGCCCACAAGACTGTCTCCCTCAGCTAGCCAGACGTGAACAGACAGAGGATTCACAACACATTTGATAAAATCCCTAACAAAAGGCAGACACCGAAACACATTTTTGAAGACAGAAAAATAATTAGCAACTTGCACAGAATAAAATCTTTCAGCAAAGAAAAAACAACTTTAGATTAAAAACATGAAAATACTTCTTAGAAATTTAAATTCATCAGGTGTTATAGATTCAACGGGAGTTGGAGGATGTGGTTGAGGAAAACTCTAAGAACATCGGAAAATGGAAAGAAATGAAAAATAATTGTAAAAAATAAAATTAGAGAAATATTCCATTCAAGTAAACAGTGGCTCTAAAGAAATAAATTCATATATAGGACAGAAAACACCAAATAACTTCTTCAATAAATATTCTTCATGTCAACAATGTGGAATTGAGACAAAAGCTTACATTTGACTATTTGTGAAGAGGAGGCGATCACTAGGAGTGGAGGGGACAATGGAAGCGATTTGAGTGTGATCAAATATAATCTAATGCAGGGAAATATCACAATGAAGATAGTGATGTCACCCCAGTCAGAGTGGCAGCCATTGAGGAAAGAAATAAGCATAATCACCAGCAAAGCTGTGAGCAAGGGAACCTTTCTCACTGCTGGGGAGGGTGTAAACTAGTACAGCCACTCTGAAAAGCAGTATACATAGTTCTCAAAATAAAAGTTAATCTTTCAAAGGCCCCATCTCTACCACTCTGTGGTCTTTACCCACAGGACACCAAGTCCACATATCCCAGAGATGCTTGTACATCAGTGCTACTGCAACACTATTAATGATAAGTTCTGGAACCAACCTAGCTTTCCCACAACCTAGGAATGAAGAAAGAAAATGTGGTCTCTGTGCACAATGGAAAAATTTTCAACCCTAAAAATAATGAAGTTAAAACATTTCATGAAAATGGATGCACTAGGGGTATTGAGCAAATTAAGGCAATCTCAGAAGCACAAATGTCATGTTTTTTCTAATGTGTGGTTCCTGGATTTTATAGAGACACCAAGAATCACTGATGTATAACAGGACATGAAAGCAAAATAAAAACTGCTCAGGAACAATGGGGCCAAGGAGAAAGGGAAGGAAATAGAAGTGAGAGCTGGGGGGACAGACAACATGCAGCACATGAAATATATACTAGTAACTTTACAAATAAAATTGTTGAAAAGAAAATGTTATAAATAAAATTTCTATTTATTGCCCAATACAATAAAAATTCTGGAGAAAAAGCATAGGAACATGTGAAGATAAGAACCAGAATTGATTCGGTGGCAAGATTAACCCCTGAGATGAAATGACTTTGAAATGCTTCATTCAAACTACTTCTACATGTCCCATACTAACAAATGGGCAGGAATCTAAAGGCATTTTCAGATAATCAAAAATTCTTAAGAATTTTTCACCCTTTCTTAGAAAATAATTGAAAGTGTTTCAAAAATGAGCTTGGCGTGGTGGCGCACACCTTTAATCCTAGCACTTGGGAGGCAGAGGCAGGCAGATCTTTGTGAGTTCAAAGCCAGCCTGGTCTACAGAGCAAGTTCCAGGACAGCTGGGGCTACAGGGAGACCCTGTCTCAAAAAGACCAAAAAAAATAAAAAATAAAAAGAGTCAAATAATGTGATGATGTATACAGCCTAGGTAGCTCCATTTTGTTTTGGTGATTCCATCTTAGTAGTTGAAACCTGGTCCAGAAAACAGGTCAGAGAAGAGCCAGCTGGTCATCTTGACCCTGTCCTTATCCACAGATGTGTGACCACCTGTTAATTTCTTAACTTTTGTAGATATCTGACAACTGCCTACTGCCTTTTAACTTCTTATCTTAGCTTTCATAATCATGTGGCAGACAGAAACTGAAGTTCAGATTTTTGATGTCTGACTGGAGTTTCTCTGAAAATCCACCGGGATATGTTCTTTGGAAAGTCCTCAAGGATATGATGTTTGCCTTTGTAAGTATAACCCGCCCTTAAGTTGGAGCTCCACCCTCTGAATCCTGAATGGGGTGCAGTAGGTGTCCAGCTTAAATAAATCTAATTAGGCTATTTGAAATCCTGGAGTCTGTGGTGTTTCTCCTCATGGTCTGAACACCATAACAAGATGACCTGAATATAGAGTTTAACACCAACGAGAAGTGAACCTGATTTCCAGGAGCTCATCAGGGCAAACCCCATAGAGACAGGGACTTCAGTACAAACAGAACCCATCCTGTACTGGAGATGGTCAGAATCTTCCAGGAAAGTCAACTCTGAGAAAATGAAATGTTAAGAATTACTTAGAATGAGGAAGGACTGAGAGTTCGGGTGAGGGGGTAAAATACTCAAAAACCTGAGCAAAGCAAAATCTTAGGTAATTGTTAGGCCGGAGGTCTAGGACAAATACCAAAAATGGCATGGACATGGAGGTCCCTGCCCTTCTCTTCCAGCCAGGAGCCCCTGCTTACAAAAACCCATACAAGATACCGGATAAAGCCAACACCTAGCCCCAGATTCCAAAGTGACCACTTGACCTAACTCCCACCTACAGGGCCCTAAAAGCCACCTAATAGGACAATACCCCTATACCTTGCCAGCACATCACCACTTCCCCTCCCTTCCCGATGGCCTAGCGGTTGAGAGTGCCGACAGCTCTTGCAGAGGACCCGGGTTTGATCCCCAGCACCCACATGGTGGCTGAGAACCCTCTGTAACTCCAATTCCAGGAGAACTCCAGTTCCAGGGGAATCCGAGACCCTCTTCTGACCTCCGCGGCATTGCACGACACGGGTGCACAGACCTGCATGCAGACAATACATTCATACACATAAAAAATAAATAAATAAAATTTAAAAAAAAAGCCACTACTTCAGCTCTCGGGTGTGACTTCACGAACCTCAGCCTGTGAGGTTAGTGAACTCTCTTAGGAGCGACCTTTTCCCATTAAACTCTGCTTTTATATTTTAATTTGGCTAATCTGGTTTATTGCATCGGTGGAGAAGCCTTTCAGTAATTATGACTATATAGGAGAAATATTGGTCAATATTCCTGCAAAGTAGCTGAATAATATTTGCATGGTCATAAAAATGTAAACACCACTGACCTACATAAGTAAGTAAGAATGGTTCAGAAAGAGGAAGCGTGCCCATTGACGCTGTGAGACAGGAAGCCACAGTCACCTGAGTCTTTATCTCCCACAGTAGGGAGCCAGTATTCCCGTAACTATTACATGAAGAAGCACGAGAGACTTGGGGACAAAAATACCCAGTGGAAAAGCTAAGAAACTTTGAGAGGGTGTCTCCAAAAAGTAGACTATGGGGCTGGAGAGATGGCCTAGCGGTTAAGAGCGCCCACCGCTCTTTCAGAGGACCCGGGTTCAATCCCCAGCACCCGCATGGCGGCCAAGAACCGTCTGAGACTCCGGTTCCAGGAGAACTCCAGTTCCAGGGGAATCCGACACCCTCTTCTGACCTCCGCAGCATTGCACGACATGGGTGCACAAACTTGCATGCAGACAGTACATTCATACACATACAGAAATAAAATTAAAAAAAAAAAAAAAAAGAAAAGTAGACCATGCACCAGGGGAGGAAACACAAGCATGGCTTTTCTAAGTTTTTGTCAACTCTGATTTTTCAAACTACATGTTCATATAACTGCTGAAAATAGAATACTGAACTAAGAAATAAAATGTGAGATCCAGACCCTTCATGAAGCAGAACATTTTTTCCTAGCTAAACATGAAAAGGAAAATCATATTTTCTATCTCTATAAGAAAGTTCATTGACCACACCTGTCAAATTTATTATTATTCATGATAATCTTTCCTTTTCCTCTTAGGAATTAGTCTGAGGAATATTCCATATGCATTTGTGCCCCATCTATGCTTTAAGCTAGTTAAAAAAAAATAAGTCTAATTATGTAAATGGTTCTTTGGGCTTTTGTGTGAACTTCTTTGTTTTCTAAACAACCATTTCTGTTCTGACAAGGAAGAATTTGGTTGCTTAATACTGGTTATCCATTTGACTGTGAGTTCTGTATTTAGAAGCCATCTTCAGTCACAATTGACAAAGTGCCTCCTGTTTAATAACACCTTAAATACTGGAGCTTCAATGCTAATGAAATTGTTATTCTGAGCATCAGGCAAGTGGGGAAGAAAGTGCTCTGGGAGCCACAGGACTGAATGATTCTCCTCTAGGTGTGTGTGGAGGTCAGGCACAGGAGGAACTCAGACTACAAGAGAGCTTAATTCATGAACCCCGAGAGTCCAAAGCTGCAGGAATAATAGATGTAAAACTTCACTCCTTTAAGCCCCAGTCTCATCATCTGGAAACAATCTGCCCAGCAATGGAAGAAAAAGAAGAGAGATTATTTCTATAAGAAAATAATGTGGTACCTTGCCAGGTTTAAGAAGCTGGTTGTAGCCACCACCCCTCCCCCCCCCCTTTCCACATCGAATGCAGAGACAATTACGCGTTGGGTACAAGATTCTTTTTGGTATTGTTGCAACAATAAAACAGTAAATAATGTGTTATAGTTAGATTCAAAAATACAGTTAGGTAAGGTGTATTTAATATAGCATTGGAAATTATAATATTCTGTGATAGCATAATGAAAATGATATTTTCTCCATTTTATTTCTCCAGCTGTCTTATTTTAATCTTTGAAAGAGCTGACAGTTCAAGACTGTTTCTGTGGATAAATTTTGATGCAAGGAGATGCCATCACCATTACTGACAGTCATTAACTGTCTAATGCTTAGATATTATGGACACATTTCTCTGTTTAAATTTGGACATTCCTGCACTTTAAAGCCAGTTTAAGTAAATATGGTGGATGGTTAATATTCATTATTGACTGACTGGATTTGTACTCATCCAGAAGACATGATTCCTCTCTAAGGGAGCGTCGCAGGGGATTAATTGGAGGGAGAAGAACTACTCTTAATGTGGGTGGTACTTTCTTGTACATCTTCCTGGATGTGAGGGTCCCAGATGTAGGCTCCCAACACCAGGAGGTGCACCATGCTTCTCTACCCTCTCAAACAGGAGCCAGAGTAAACCCTTAAGCTGCGATGTATGAAGTATTGAATACACATGACATAAATACAGGGTACCCTGTGTCCTGGGGCCTCTGTTAGAAGCAGGCAAAGCAGTCTGCAGTGTTTCTCTGCCCTAGAACTTGTTTTGCCTGGCTTCGAGAGAGTAATTAATTTAGCAAAACTCTGCATTCGGTCATGTGGGCCTCAACTGTTGGGTCAAAGACCCTTGAAAACTAACAGATTTCCTGGGATAAGCTGTAAAATCTTTAAATACCACAAATGACAAATATGCTAAGTGTATTAATTATAATCATCCAGATGCCATGGTCTTTCTACATTGGTTAAACATAGGTAACCAATATATATTTAAAACTAAGAAAGTCAGGGCTGGAGAAATGGATCAGTGGTTAAGAGCACTGGCTGCTCTATGTAGAAGACCCAGGTTTGAGTCCCAGCACCCACTTCGTGGCTAACAACCATCCATAACTCCAGTTTCAGAGGCTCTGATGCCCTCTTCTGACCTCTGAGGGCATTGTAGGACCTAGGTGCACTTACATATGTGTAGGCAATACACATATACGCACAAAATACACACAAAATAAAAATAATAAATAAAATATTTAAAGCAAAACAAACAAAAAAATCTAAGAAAGTCCCTTGAAAAGCTCTCTACTTCTGTTCCTGGAGAGTGATAGTCACGTCATCTCTCCTGTATTAGAGACAGAATTAGAACTTATAATGGGGAAAGAAAATCCATTTGTCCACCTGACTTTGGCTCTTCCCTCTTAGGAGCCTGAAAATGAATGAATCAATGACAAAAAGAAAGCACGAGCCAATATGGTCTGTGTTGGCTCTGATGGTATTTCTCCAAGGACTTGGAAAGAGACTGTGTGAGAAGCAACGCCCATTTCAATCAGTCACTCTATAAGTGGAACAAGTAACACTTGTACCTGGCACTTAATGCTTTAAAATGCAATTGAATGAACATGGCATCAGCCTGAAGGGGCGTTTGCTTTTTCCTAATACATGGATATGAAACAGGTTGCTCCACCAGGACTCTGTAAATCTCCTGTGATCAGAATCCTGTCTTGATGTCTTCCCACCACTAGGAACCTATGGAAGCAACTGTCCTACTGGACAAGTGTCTTGTGTTTTTGCTTAATTAGACATAATATTTTATCACCAAATGCCCAAATGCCCATGAACTCAGTGCTCTGACCAGTTCCCTCCCACTACTGAATTAAGATAAGTGTGTGAGCTCCTTCTAGGAAGAAAAGCAGCCCAGCAGGGGTGCTTGAAGGTGCTCTTCCCCCACCCCCCCCCCTCAAAACCAGCTTCATGGTAGACCTTTCACCCCTGGGATAAATGCTAAGAAGGACTCTAGAACATTCATAAGTATTAAAATCTGTTCCATTAAAGTGAGAAAAGAATTATAGCCCTGACAGATCTTGTATGAAACTAATTTTAAAGGTCAGTTAGGCCTTTTATATTTTTTGACGCTGATTAGTCACATGCTTTTAATAAAACAATAAAAGCCAAATATGGGACACTTAATAATGAATGCACTGAGCCCATTTGTCCTCTCTTGATGCCCAATGATTTTATAGCTTAGCCCGGACATCGTGGGCACATATTACCTTCAACCAATTACTTTTTTGACTAAACACAGTCTTATAGATTAACCATAGAGGAGTATATCAAACTTCCCCACTCCTGAAATAAAAAATTATTTCCCATTGGTTTATAGAGAGATATTCACAGCCTCTATTTGATTGCTTTCTAGCATTCTAGCAGCCTGGTTACAATCCAGAGCTAGGAGCTGACTTTCTAAAAGGATGGTATTAAGAAGCCTCCTTCTTTCCTTCCTTCCTTCCTTCCTTCCTTCCTTCCTTCCTTCCTTCCTTCCTTCCTTCTTTCCTTCCTTCCTTCCTTCTTAATTTATCTTTGTTGTCTTTGACAAGATAAGTTATCTGATGATTACTCAGTTGTTATTTTAACAAAGTAAATTAAATTTAGGTTTAATATTATGGAGTTCGTAACATGAATTTTCCACTTTTTAATTTCTTGTAGAACAGGATTCAAGGCAGGTCCATGTTCTTTGTGAACCTTCACTGGAGAATAAATCCAACAATGAAGCAGACTGCCTTGAACTCAAGTAACACATCCACTCACACAGTACGGTAATGCATGTCACAAAACACTTGCTATGCATAGTTTTTTTTAAAAATTCAGGTTTAGAACAACTTTGCTCTAATTAGTAAGATGTTATACAATACTCATTTACAATCAAAGTGAGCTAGCCCCTCAGTTCCCAGAAGATAGGGCCAACCGCTGAGTCAGGACCAGAAACACTCCTAGATGCTGTGATTTTATATCGTCTCATCATATCATATCTATACTAGTATATAGATTTTTTTTTTTTTTTTTTTTTTTATTTTTCATCCCGTAAAGTAGCCCACTAACCTTTACAGGTAGACTAATGACTTGCAGCTGGAAAGCTGGCTCGACATCCTCCAATTGCGCACTCCCAGTTCTAGGGAACTCCAATGCTTTTCTTCTGACCTGCAGCAACGACAACTGTTCTTACAGACATGGAAGGGCAATACAAACACTAGCACATGTAAATAAAATATAATAAAATTGAAAAAAAAAAGAATAACTAAGTGTGATCCACAAGGGTCCTGAGATCTTATTACAAGGTCCATGGAGGAAGGGAGGATTGAGTTGCTCCGTTAGACACATAGTCAAGTGAAGGCTGCAGGCCATTGCACATCCCCCCCTTCCTCTCCCTCCCTCCTTCCGTCCCTTTCTCCATTGTTCCTGACTTTCACCAGACCTTGAGTTTGTAACGAGTGCCAAAAATGAGCATGCCAGCTTTCATTGCAAACCACTGCCCAGCTAAACTTGGTTTCTGAAACACTGTGCCACCACCTGCTTCATTAATAATCATATCAAATTCTTTTTTCTTGGTTTGCTTTTTAGACACACCGTCTCTGTTCCACAAATCATTTCTTTATGTGACCGGAATTCAAAAAAAAAAAAAAGAAAGAAAACAAAACCAAACCAACTGATGTTTTCTCATCTGTCACTATGAATTTCATAAATATAAGATAGAAAAGCCTTTCTGCCTTAAATACCAAAAAGGTGATTCTACAAAGAATAGAAGATAAAAAGGAAAAGGACAAAGAAAGAAAAGCAAAGGAGAAGGAAAAAAATAAATAAATGAGAGAAGCATCAGAAGCAAGAATATCCAATGATTGACTTAATTATCAAAGGTAATAATTCAAACCAGCAGTTCATTGACAGACCTCTTCTATACCTTATAACATCTGGCTCAGAAGACAGAATAATATTCAATCTCGTTGTTATGTTTTTGCATAATCTGCCACCACAGAAGTCAGCACCCTGCAGCCCTCACGAGGCACAGATGAGGCTAACTTCGGTACCACCCCAATAACAATGAGCTTCTCCAATGGTCTGTGCACTGTCTTGGGTACTGTAGGTTGTCCTCTCCTCCTCAGCATGTCTCTGTTAGTTTCATGACCCAACCAATGTATGGCATTTTATTTCCCAGGTACAGCCGTCACGCCGTCACTTCTGTCTCTAGGTAGACTAAGAATATGAAGCAATTGTTCTTTATAATTTCCACCCAAGCCTGTGATTGATGGAATGCCACAGCCACAAAACGTTGTCAGTAAAATGAAAACTCAGTCCAGGTGTTCTGTATTTTTTTCTTTTAATCTTGGCTTTCAAGGGCAACGCAATGCCTTTGAAGCCAGCCTCCGTCACAGCTCGAGGGGAAGCAGCGACAACTCTCTCCCCCGTGCGGGAGACACAGTGGCGGCCTCCTTCAGCGACAGCTACAGGGTCTCAGGCTGGGCCAAGACTCGTCCATCAAAATTGGCCTTTTTAGCAGTTGCCATGGAATCCTAATATGTTTAACTCTGAGCAGCTTCCTGTGAGACTGGTCCCATTTAAGGTGGATATTTCTGCCCTAGCAGACTTTCAAATGGACTTTGAGTTTGGCCCTGACCAACTGGAATCCTATACGCTTTACACACTACTTGCATCAGTGGATTAATCTTTGACATAATACACCATTAAAAAGGCACCCATCTGCATGCATTGCTCAGAAGTATTCTGTCTAGTAATTCTACAGTTCATTCTGCCTTGCTTTTAGTCCCGAATTGGCTAATCCCTGCTTCACATCAATGCACAGTTCATTTAGCCAATGTCAACTGAATTACTCGGTCTTTGTGGTTTATTTATCATTTTATCCACCTTTATTGAGATATGATAATAATGGGTGCATATTCAAAGAGCACAGTATGGTATTTTTATATATGTATAGATTGTAATGTGATTACCATAATCAAGCTAATTAACATATTCATCACTTCATATAGTAAATATTTTAGATGGGTGAGTCAGAAAAGTTAAGTTCTAATCTCTTACCAGATTTCAAGTAAATAACACCTTATTAACTATAATTACCAATTTTCATATTAAGCCTCCGGAACCTGTTTATCTTTACAGCAAATTTTATGTCATTCAGCCCTGAGCCCCTCATTTCCTTGACAACTGCCTTTTCCCTAGTTCTGTGAGTTAGCCTTCTTTAGAATCCACATATAAGTGAGATAATGCATCAGAGATCAACCCTGAAATTTGCATGGACACAAAAAGACTCTGATCAGCCAAGCAGTCTTGAGAACCTGGAAGCTGCCTACTACCCAATCCTGAAACATTAGCAAGCAACTGTAATCAAATCAGTATGGTCCTGGCATGAAACAGATACTGATCAATGGAACAAAATAGAAATTCCGGTAATAAACTCAGAAAATCTATACTCAATTGATTTTCACCAAAGATACCAAGAATGCCCAGTGGAGAGAAGAGAGTTTGTTTTCAAGAAATGGTGTTAGGAAAACTGCATGCCCAGTCAGAAAATAATGAAATTAGACTCCTGCCTAACACCACCCAAAAATCAATTCAAAATGGATTAAAGACTTAAAAACAAGATGTGAAATCATAAAAGACCTATAAGGAGACATGGGGTAATATCTCTTGATGTAGGTTTTGGTAGTACCATCATGAATGTTACTCTGAAGCACAGGCTGCAAGAATAATCAAAGGGAGCACTACACTGAACAAGGATGTCTGTATCCAGCAAAGGAAATAATCCTTTCCACTGAAAGAATTACCTCAAACTTTGTGTCTGATGGGGGCTAATATCTAAGACTTACAGGAAATTTACTCAATTCCAAAGCCAAAACAAATCAATTTAAAAAAAAAAAGAGAATCTTTTTTTAATTATTATTATTTGTTTATTTTTAAGGGATTCTACAATATAAGAACATAGTTGCTGATATGATATCAGATAACATTGATGTTGCTCAGTTTGCCATTCAATTAGGTAATTGGTGCATTTTGCAAGTATCTATGTCCAAATTTTGAACAACCCAAGGTTCCCATAGTCCAGTTGGAGAAGCTTGTATGCACATGTTGATCAATTAGGAGTCCAGACTATATTGCTGTAGTCTCATGATTCACCCCATCTCTCTGCAGCCCTTATATTCTACTATGCCTCCTCTTCTGCAATTTGTTCCCTGGACTTTGGGAAAGGGGCACAAGTGGGTGGGAAGAAAACAGTCTACTTTCTTTGGAGTTGTCATTTTGGACTCTAGTCTGTTCAGGTTGTTTCCCTTTATGGGTTGACAGCTTTTCCAGTGATACCTTTTTAGTCATACTAATAAAGCACAAGCAATTGGATGTACAGGCATTTAAGCAGTACTAATTATTATGTCAAGCTAAGCTGTGAGCATAGACACAGATGCTTGGATGGTATGCTAATCTGCAAACTGTGGTTTCTCTATAAAGGGTGACAAGTTCTTATTGTGGCTTATAACATCTCCTAACCACTAGAGAACATAAGCTTGTGGCATCCACTGTGAGTTATTCCTCCAAGGAGAGAGCTAATAGCCAATTAGATTTGGGATATATATATAGTCACTTGGCTGCCACTGTTGCACAGTATCTCCAGGCTGTTGAGGTGTAGCTGATACTGACAGAGAAGTCTTGCTTGTCTCAGGGAGACCAATATTTTGCTGTATTGCTTTAGTGGCCTTTGGTAACCCTCTCTGGCATTTCAGGGGCCAGTTGTACACTAGCAAGTGACGTCTCATAACATTTTTTCATGCTCACACCAGGTCTTCGACAACAGGGACTTACTGCCTTTCTCCTTGCATATATCCCACTTATAGGCAAAAGGTCTTTATAATTTAGGGGGGGTTGAATCCCCTAGCCAACATCTCCTAGGTAGAATAATTCATTGCTGATGTCAGAGCTTTCCTGTAGTAATATATTTTGCTTAATTACACAGCTTATAAACACTTTACTATTGAATTTGGCTCTAGATAGAGAATTATCCTTTCACAGTTCCTATGCCTATCAGTCAATTAAAAAAGGGTAGTTATACCTGTTTTATAGGAAATTACCACTATAACAATTGGCTCTAATTTACAGTTAGGGAATGATTTCATTACCATCATGTTTTTCTTTTTCCTATAAAGGGGAGAGGTAGGAAGGTTTCTCAGTATCTGGAAGGTAAATTTCATTAGGGCCCATTATAAACAGTTAACTCCAATAGTATTCAGAGAGATGCTCAGTGTCTGTGACTCAGGCAGTCTGAGGTTCCTCTTTTTTTAATGTTCAGATGGGTCAGCCTCTCTGCTGGTGTTTCCCAGTCCATCTGCACAACCATAAGTTGTATATTTTTAGGCATTTAGATTGGTGATTTTTACCTGTGGGAACATAAAAGTCTCCTCCCATTGTTAGTTTCAAGATCTCAAAAATTGAAAATTTATCAATAGGATTGGAACACAGAGTTTTCCATTTGTATCCCAGAAAGGATACTACCCCACCTCCCACCTCCTTTTTTTTTTTTTTTTGAGGACATGAATAGATATGCTCCCAAAATAAGCATGGAAATGTCTCACAGGCATACAGGAAAGTCTCAAACTTATCTTCAGAGAAGTAGATTAAAATCACAGTGAGATGGTGTATTCCTCAAAATTCCCTGGAGGTATAGAGCTGATTGGAGAGATACATATATAATATTACTATAATATATAATATTGAACATATATGAAGACTTTATTAACTGGCTTCCTTCAAAATAGTAACAGAAGCTGAATCCCACCTGAGAGATGGAAACTGGGAGTTGCTCAGTCCTGGAGGCTGGGTGGGGCCCAGAGCAGTCCCAGAGTGGCTGTTTCACACTCAGAGACCAAGAATCTGGTAGTCGCTCATTTCACAGAGCCGTGTGCCTCAGCAGTCCCAACATGGCTGGCATGGAAAACCCAGAGGATTCCTGGAGAACCATTGGTCCAAAGCCAACTCTGGAAATCTAGAAGTCAGTGAAGGAGTCAGCATCAGCAGCAATTAACTGGTTATGAAGAGGGAAAGCCAAGAAAGCAAAAGGCAAATTATTTTCCTTCTGCCACACCCCTTTTATCTGGGCTGCTGCCAGAAGGTGATGCCCACAATTTGGGTGACTCTTCCCACATGGATTCAGGCAATCTGGAAGAGGCCTCAAGTGAGGCTCCCTATGCAGAGTTTAATTTGTGGCAAGTTGACATTAAAACCAATCATCACAATACCTTCTCAGACTTTCTAAGATGGTTGTTATCCAAAGTTAAATGATTTAGCAAGTATTAGCAAGAGATTAAAGGAAAAGAGAGAGAATCCTCACAAGCTGATGATGGGACTGTGACCCGCTAGGCCCGCTGTGAGAAAGAGAATGGAGGGTCCTCAAGGTATAAAACTTAGAACCACCAGTGCTCACATCCTAACCACTAGGTGTAGACCCAAAGGTGCTAAATTCAGAACCTGGATTTTCATGCTGATTATTGTGACTGAGACAAAGAAATAACCTAGGAATCCAATCAGAGATGAGCAAATGTGGTTTATATTACTTGACCCTAAAAAGGAAGGAAGCCCTGCCCTTTGCAATGGCTTGGCTGAACCTAAAGGGCATTATACTAAAGGAAAGCATCTTGATCCCACTTGATTTGGGTTTTTAAATTATTTGACATATTTGATAAGGAATAAAAATTATATGTAGTAAATCTTAGGTCCCAGCATCTATTACTCAAAGTAATTAGATGTGCTTCAAAGCCATTTAAATGTACTACTACTATATAATTATGCATTCATCTTGCATAATGGGTGGAAACTTCTGCATAGGGATAAATAGTACATATTCTACCCTTTGGGGGCTCAGAAGCAAAGTTGTCCAATATATTCGATTTTAGAATTCTTCATTATCAAAATGTGAGACTATTCTTAGCTCTTGACAGCAAAAACACAGGCAGTGTCTAGGATGTGGCCAATAGCCTGGACATGTCAAATCTCTGATTTAGTTCAATCATCTAAACAATTTAAAGAACAAATTGCTGAGCTGTGAAAAATGTTCCATGGACCAGGATCTCAGAGCCATTACCATAACTACTCTGTGGAGGTGGCATGCTAGCTCTGCCCAGACTTTTTGGTGGTCAAGAGATAGTGCCATACTTCTATAAATCTAAATAGAAGCTACAAGAATCACATGTTGTCAGCCGCATGTTTCCTTGAGATGAGTGGAAGCCTCCTTGAAACTCAAAGGAAGCAGGTCTCAGGAAACGCAAGTGCTTCTGCTCAGACAGAAAGCAGACTCATTACACTGGGCCACGTGAAGTGATAAGGGTGGCTTCTTTACAAACCACTTGAAAGGGTGGACAGGAAAAAGGTGACAGATCAACAATTAAAATATTGTTTACCAGAGCTGAGTTCACCACCACACCTAAACATGTATGCTACTTCTGTTTGACATTCCTAGTGGCCTCTAAACCCCAGTGAATAGGCCTCACACCAAAAGCATGCTCCTTCTACAGGAGTCTATCTTGCCCAGACTACTCAGGTTTTGTGAAGGTGTCCATTTCTCAGTGCATGCTGGGTAAAAACTACCAGCAGTTTTCCTGGTATTTAACCTGAAAACAACTGATGTCAAGACATGTATCCTTGATGTGTGAAGGAAGTGTGTTCTCTCTTGCATGTCTAACCTCCTAAAGCCCATGAGTGCAATCTCTGCCTGCAATTGGGAATAAATAGAAGAAAAAGGATGAAGGAAAAACAGATTGGTATTGGAAAGATGTAATAGCCCAGGGATTTCACAGAGGAAACACAAGGTTGTCTGTGGCTGTCAGGTCAGTCAACAGGATGCTGGGTTTCCACTTTACCTGTTGAGACACTTATTTGTTATTCATTCTGCTTAGGTCAATATGACTGCACACCATGTGTGCACAGAGCTGTTACAGGTGACATCATACCATGTTTGCACATGACTGGTACAGGTGACTACACACCACTCTTGAACACAGCTGGTACAGGTTGTCACACACCATGTTTACACAAGGCTGGTACAGGTGACTGGGTACTATGTACTGTGTGCACACAGATGGTACAGGGCACTGCACACTATGTTTGCACATGGCTTATACAGGTGACTGGGCACCATGTGCTGTGTGCGCATGGATGGTACAGGTCACCACACACCGTTTGCACAAGGCTTGTACAGGTGACTGGGCACCATGGACTGTGTGCACACAGATGGTACAGGTCATCACACACCATGTTTACACAAGGCTGGTACAGGTGACTGGGCACTATGTACTGTGTGTACACAGATGGTACAGGGTACTACACACTGTGTTTGCACAAGGCTGGGACAGGTCACCACACACTGTGTTTGCACAAGGCTTATACAGGTGACTGAGCATCATATGGTACTGTGTGCACACAGATGGTACTAGAAGCGTCCAAAACTGGATTTAACCCTCACCTCAGAGCTCCAGCCAGCCCCTCCTTCCCCAGCACACTTTATCTGTTCACCTGGGAGCCCATGGACACTCTGTGTTCACCTGGCTCTGCCTAAGGGCCCCTCCTCTGTAGCCTCTTGGG
This sequence comes from Rhizomys pruinosus, assembly GCA_009823505.1. Taxonomy (NCBI): domain Eukaryota; kingdom Metazoa; phylum Chordata; class Mammalia; order Rodentia; family Spalacidae; genus Rhizomys; species Rhizomys pruinosus. The sequence continues at coordinate 381,247 of VZQC01003434.1, read as the reverse complement.
TACTGTGATCTGGTTTTGAAACATCTATTCTGTGCTCGGTTGTTGCCCTTCAGAAATTATTTCCTAATTTCCCCCTCAACAGATCAAAGCAACAATGTCCCTAGATAGAAGCTCAAAAGTAACCACTTAAATCTCACTCCAAGTCTCTCCATCAAATCAATGAGGAGAAACAAAGTATAAAAACACAGGAGAGATTTCTGAGGGAGCCTGTGAAGTTCAACTCCATGTCCCCTGAGGCTCATATACTTTTATCCACAATACAAAAGAGGTTTTTAGGTTTAGCTTGTGACAAGTAAACCCAGGGAGTTCTGTACTCAAATGGACGGTTCCCCTCTCAGCACCCTCATCATGACTGAGTCTAAGCTGAAAGCTGAGCAGAAGTTAAGGTCAGTATCTGGTTTCTTTGTTAAAAAGACACGGGTGCACAAACCTACATGCAGACAGTACACTCATACACATACAAAAATAAATAAAATAAAAAAAAATTAAAATTAAAAAAAAAAAAGAATACACCTGTCTAACCTCACTCAGCAAAGAAAGTTCAGCGGAAGTGGGCAGTCCTGAACAGTGAAAGGCGGGGCCTCTCAGCAAGAAGCAGATCAGAAAGAAAAGCTTGCCTGGGCTGGAAAGATGGCCTAGTGGTTAAGAGCGCCGACTGCTCTTGCAGAGGACCAGGGTTCGATCCCCAGCACCTACACGGCAGCTGAGAACCGTCTTTAACTCTAGTTCCAGGGGAGTCTGACGCCCTCTTCTGACCTCCGAGGCATTGCACGACACGGGTGCACAAACCTACATGCAGACAGTACATTCATACACATAAAAAAAATAGAATTAAAAAAAAAAAAGAAAAGCATGTCAAGAGGTTGCAGGCATCCATGGAAGACATACCAATCCAGAAGAAAGAGTGCAGCAAAATTCCCCAAGTTATCTTTCTGTTTTACCCAAAAATGGGAATTTACTCAAAGCCTAAATCAAATAAAATGCAAGCCAAGCCAAAGAGGACTTCTCCTCTGTGGTGTATGTGTCAGTCATTAGCAGTATGCAACCTACACAGTTGCAATATTTTTGGCCATTCACAGATATGGGAAGTGACTTTAACTTGTGCAAAGTCCTCACTCTTTTTCTGCTTTACCCCATTTATGATCCTAGAAATGCTGACATGCCCAGAGGTGTGCTAATAAACCTGATTGGTATATTAAGTTCAACGAATATTTTTGGATCTCTGACTCTATGCCGGGAACTCTTCTTGACAGTCGGTATCCATAATGAATAGACAGCTGACAGCCCTTACGTGCACACAGCTTACATTGCAATCCAGGAGGAAGTGAAGAGCAGCACAGGGAGACGATAATGGGTAGAAAATATAAACTGATAACAATACAAGATCCTAGAAGGAGACACAGCACGGTAACAGACAAAGACATGCCAGAGGCTGGAAGGGCCTTGACAGACTGTCATGGCTAAAGGAACTTGCAGCTATTATTATTATTATTATTATTCCTTTTGTGGCAAAATCTCCGGCAACCCCAGGTGGCCTGGAACATGCTTTGTAACCAGGATTACCTCCATTTTACAGAGCTCCACCTGCCTCTGCCTCCCAAGTGCTGGGATTAAAGGTATGTGCCACTACACCCAGCTAAGAATTTGTGGCTTTTACAGGTGCTTGTATCGATTTTTTAATGTTTTTGACAGTCTCCCTGTAGTTCCAGTTGGCTTGTAACAGCTGTGTACACCAGGCTGGCCTCAATCTCACAGATTTCTGCCTACTTCTGCCCCCTGAGTGTGGGAGCTGGGATTGAAGGCTTGGAGCACCAAGCTCACCTACCTATTAAAATTTTTTTGAGGCAGTACACCATCATAACCAGACACTTCATTAAAAAAAAAATATTTTAGTAATAATTTTAATTTTATATGTGAGTGTATTGCCTGCGTGTGTGTAAGTGCACAGTGCACCTGTTTTGTGCAAAGCCCTTGGAGTGAAAGAAAAGGTGTCAGATTCCCCTGGAAATGAAGTTATGGGCAGTTGTTAACTGGCACTTGGGCGCTGGGAATCAAACTGGGATCCTCTGCAAAAGCAGCCAGTGCTCTTAACCACTGAGCTATCTCTCCAGCCCCATAACTAGACACTTTCATTTCAACCCTGAACTAAGACCCAGGTTTTGGCCTACTAAGTGTTTGCCATAAACTTCGGGCATGCTCTTTAATATCTCTACACCTTAGTTCTATCACTCTTTTATGCTTTCTGAAGAGTGAAGCATCTTTTTATGTTGCTATGTCTAGATATATTAGGAGCTAAATAACTAGTAAATAGCATTGCCTGCTATACACAAAGCAATTACTTTGCTAAAAATCATTCCTGTGCCTGCCTTTCCCTCCTCAGGCAGAACCGCAAAATCTGGAGAACATTGCTGTCTCCCCTAAGGTGGCAACCAGCAGTGTGTGCAAGACTGTAACACATGCAGCACACACACACACACACACACACACACACACACACAGGAATGAAGTACATCGGTAGAAATCCTGAACCAATAAGAGCCATGTCTCTTCATTCTAGCTTTAAACTTCAAGTATCTAAGTGGGAAAAATGAGAATTTTCAAATAAATATTAGCTATATGGATAAAAAACAAACTACAGCAACAAAAAGCAGTAATGCCAGGCCAGTGGTATGGCTTAGGGGTTAAAGGTGTGTATTGCCAAGCTTGAAGACCTGAGTTCAATTCCAGGGACCCACGTGGTAGAAGGAGAAAACCGAGTACTACAAGATGCCCTCTGACCTACACACACCTTTAAAGTTTCATCTTAGAGACTCTAAAGCAACAAACATCCCAATAGAGGCTAAGGAAACTCTTGCTGTTGAATTGTCTTTCCTTGGCAGTGACCAAACTTCCTCAGTTGTTTACGAGGAAAAACATCTTCATTGAAAGCCAGTGTCTTTTCAGGCTCCACTCAGTCATTCTGGAGATATTTATTGCACATCTACCTTATACTAGAGGTTCTTGTGTGTGTGTGTGTGTGTGTGTGTGTGTGTGTGTGTGTGTGGTTGCCTTTTAATTTTCAACAGCAGGAACAGAAATAGGGTGAACAGCCTTATTAGCCAAAGCCCTTTTTCCCCAAAGCCAAGGCTGTGTGTCAGAAGAGGGAGCTGTGTCAAACACAGCGAGCTGGCTTACCTAGTGAAGTTTGTGTTCCTTATAATATCATCAAATAAGGCAGAATTTCCTGGGAAATAAAAGGTGCTCCTTGTGCAATGGCTGTCTCTTCTACTTCTCCCTGTTCAGCCAGCCCGCGTTTCATCTTTCCGTGTAGTCCAAATGTTTCCCCAAGGCCTGACGAGTGCAGGGACACCTCCATATGGATGTTGAAGGTCCTTACAGTTGTCAGTGCTATTATGGGATTGTTGATGCTGGTAAGTCTATCAGAAGGTAAAGGCAGGTGACAGAAGTTAGGAATAGTCTGTCATCATCACAGTAGACCACAGCTGTGCAAGTCCCAGTGATGGACAAAAACGAGTCAATGCCAACAGAGAGGTAAACGTTACTATGTAAAACATGAGACAGGGAATGGAATTGGAAGAAATCACTATATCACATGCTGTGAATGTAAAATGATATTTCTTTCCTACAAGGGAGACTGAAATTTTGATAGTATCCTTGGAACATCAGTTCTACACGTAACCACATCATTTTCTGTGGTGAATATTCTTCAAATTTTTCTACATTTGTGTGTGTGTGGGGGGGGGTAGGTTAGAGGACAACTTTCAGGAGTGTGTTCTCTCCTTCCACCACACGAGTTCTAAGGATGGAGCTCAGCTTGCCAGGCTTAGCTGTAGGTGCCTTCACCTGCTAAGACATTTTGTTGGCCCTGTGGTAAGGAATTTGAGCTGGCAACACACCTGTTTACCTTGGTTGAACTCTCCTTGGACTCAGGCCTTCTGGGAAGCCCCTCAGGCCTTCTCTGCCTCGTGTTCCTCCAGACACAGGAGCTTGGACTTCTTCTCTGACACTTTTGAACTGAGGTATGAGATTTGTCTGCGGAATGAAACATGAGTAGAGCACCCCCTTCACTCCTCTGAAGGTCTAAGACAGCACAAGATGGTCCTTCCAGCCCTTTTGCTGAGTGAGCTTGGGGCACAGGTGAGGCGGAACGTCCGTCACCCCCATGAACAGCAGAAGCACAGACAGCGGAAGTGAGGAAGGACTTCTGTCCTTCCTGGCCATTGAAATTTTCCAGTTATGATGCCCACTCTGTAGCACAATGAATCCTCAATGTTCTAGAGACTTGCTGAATTTAAAAGACTAATTTTAAGCCAGGCGTGGTGGCATAAGCCTGTAATACCAGGTCTCATGAGACTAACCTAGGACAATGACCAGTTTGATGAAGACCTGAGTGACATTGTGAGTTGCAAATAAGCCAGAGCTACACACAGAGAGAGACTGTGTCAAGAAAAAAAATAAAATAAAAATCTTATTTTAAAACTGAGAATGTACTAGGGAATGGTGTAGAAATCAAACATTTCCAAAGCCAGTAAGACCTAAAGAATGCAGATCAGAGAATGTCCCAGAGTTCTCAATTCTTCATAGTTTGGAAACAAAGAAAATGAAACGCAGGGTCTCCCTGTAAAAGCAGCTGGCCTAGAATTCACTATGTAGACCAGGCTGTTCTGGATCTCACAGAGATGCACCTGCCTCTGCCTCCTGCATATTGGGATTAAAGGCATGTGCCACCATGCCCAGCTCTTTAAATGATTCTTAAAAGACATGGAGTCAAAGGAAAGGGGTTGGATAATCAACAACAACAAAAAAGATTTTATAATAACTGTATTTCGACAATATCAGGTTTTTACAGGTATAAATTATTAAAATTTTTGAGCTATGAAAAACTTCAACCATTGATACCATTTAGCACAAACCTCCATGTATTTGGCTTGGTGAATGTACACTAAGGATGTGCACAAACAGATAAATTCAGTAATATAATATTCACAGGCAAGTTCCCGAACTAATCAAACAGTAAGTTCTTTAATGGACAATGTGACCTCCTGACATATGTTGGTCTATGACTTGCGAATGTAGAAGAATGAACTATAAACTTACCCAGCAGGTGTTGTCAAATGGGGGCAATCACAATTTAAAAGGCTGACCAGGTAGAACATACAGTTATAAAATAGAGACAGCACTAATGAAATCCTTAATGTGGTCATTAAGAAGAGCATATAAAATAAAGTGTAATTTCAAAACCCATTCTTAGAAGGCTAGGCAAATAAATGCTCTGAGTTCTTAAAACTTTCTCGTGTTAATAACCGCTTCCATTTATGTGGAGGTCTTAACTTTTCTGAGGCACAAGTCGAAGCCCCTAATTGTATCCTTATTCTCTTCCTGTTAAGTAGCCATGAAGGAAAGAGCTATTACCATTTGGTGCTGAAGAAACTGCTTTTCAGAGAACTTCCTAAGGGACTTGCTCAAGGCCAAGGAAATCAGAGGGAGCTCCACATTAAGTAACTCCACACCCAGCCAGCCAGCCCACCCACCTGCTGCCCTGGAACACTCACCATGCTGAGGAAGACCTTGTTCTGTTCAGAGAGCCACGCCTGAATGTAGGATAAAGGAAATTTAGAGCTGGTTTGGAAGAAAATAACAACCAATGTTCCATTTTGAGAAATATGTCCTAAGAGGTAACAGCTAGCTCAATTCCAAGTTGTGAGGCAGTTTTAGCCTAGGAGGTGAGAGATGAAGCAAAGTCACTCAAATATAAGCCCTATGAAGCTACACTAGACACTTCTTATTCTGTTTAAAAGCTGAAACAGGACATTAAAGAATATTACATTAGATGATGGGTCCCTTTGGATTGCTAAGGAGAGCCTAGGATATGACTTTTCAGATGCTCATGTCCTTAAATGACTCATGCCTGTCTGTTCCTTAAATATTTTAAGGGTCAGATACTGTCTGCACTTAATTTGGAATAAGAGATTCCAAACCTAAAGGATGCTTTTAGACACTGAGCTGTGCTGATTCACCCCATCATCACTGAAGGAGACATCACCTGAACGAGACAGACCATCACACTGGTTTGTGTCTGTACCACATATAGGGATGCTCATTCAGAATTTTCCAAGTCCTGAAAACACCCCCAAAGCCAGCAAGTATGTATAATCAATGCAGATTAGTGTCATTTTCAAGGTCCTCTCTGACTACTTGTCTACATGAGATAAACAGGTGGCAGCCAGGTATGTGGTCTGTGTGTTTAGTAGATCTGGAAGCACCACTGGCATCTGACTAAGTACAACTAGTTCACAGAGGTTTCAGTTGTTTGTAACTCTAGCAATCAATATTTCCGAGAGATGAGTTTGAATGAAGGGACTTTTAAAAAGACAGGCATGTCTTAGTCTGAAGATCTAGTGCCATTAGAGAGCAGAAGAGAACTGTCTGGCTTTTCCAACTCCTTCCCATTGCCACCCTGAGTAATTTCCAAAAGCCACCAATCAATGTAAACATCATGGTATAGAATCTATACATAATATCTTATATCTTATGTGAGGAACATTTTGAAGATAGCCACAGAAAATGTTTAAAGTAGGCAACATACCTTTTCAAAGTAGTAAGAATCAAGCAGTTCACTGTATATATAATAATCTAAAATTAATTAAACCATACTTCCCAGGAGGAGGACTACAGATAGTGATAATGTCCTATATAGTTTAGAAAAACTTTGAATAATTTTAGCCACAAAAATGTTTGAATTGTCTGTGTAGGGGCTAGAGAGATGGCTCAGTGGTAAAGAGCACTGGCTGTTCTTCCAGAGGACCTGGGTTTGAATCCCAGGTACTAACAACCATCCATAATTCCAATTTCAGGGAATCCGGGAATCTGACACCCTCTTCTGTCCTATGTGGGCACTGCATGATCTGAGTCCACTTGCACACATGCAGGGATAAGGCTCATACAGATAAAAGAAAATAAATTAAAATTAATGTTTGAGGAGATAGGTGTAGATAACCAGTTTGAATATTCTACCTGTGATATGTAGCCATACATCTAAACTTCACGTGGAGCCCCCATCTCCCTTTTTATTTTCTTACAAATATTCAACAACTGAGATGTAGCTGAAGTTAGATGTAAGATGGAGATCTACATGCCTCTTGTGTAGAATGCAATGTCAGATGATTCCACTTCGGGGGAACACTTTGGATCTGAATCCAGATTCTGTCAAGGGCGTCCTGCCTCAGTTTGCCATTTGTTCCAAGGATATCAGCTTTGGGCTAGATTCTCTTCCAATATCTATGGTGATCCTTGTACTGAGTCAAGGAATTTGGCATTAAAGGATGAGAAACAAACTGTGCGCTTTATGCTTGGAGATGAGACAGATGTGCAATATGTTGATATTTATAAATGTGGTTTTTGACACACTATGCAAATTACTACCTTCTCTGACTTTTTGTATCTGAAAATATTTGTAACAAAATATTTTTAGAAACATAAGCTATTTCACTTATAAGTAGCTTAATCTTGGGTAGATTATTTAAGTCTTCTAGATCTCAAATTTCTTGACTTATAAGTAAGAGAAAGCCCCATCACACAGACTTCATGTAATATTTTAAACTGAGACCATCTGAAGCACAGGTAGGTAAGAGCTGGGTGCTTCAGCCAGGCAGATTGTTTGGTTTGATTCAATCATCTTTGGATAGATTGGATTGTGTGGCTGTGGGGACGGAGTTGTCCTCCTAGCTAGTATAAAGGGTGAGCTTGTGTGTGACTTGAGATCGGGGATTTCCCAAGACCACCTGAAGCACAGGTACTGGGGCACAGAAATCCCCCCCCCCTGCCAACTGGGATTGCCACAGGAGTGTCCAGGTGGATTCTTTGGAGAACCTGCACAACAGAAAGGTAAGAGTGAGTTAGACTTCCAATAGTAAGCCTAAAACTTAGACAATTCAACAATCCATAAGCAAGGAGGAAAGGAGAAAAACAAATCAATCAAACAACAAAGGCATCTGAAGGAGGCAAGCAAAGTAAGCCTTCAATACAGTGAAGAGGCATTTGGGATTCACACTGTAATACAGGCAAAGAGAAACCCACATGCCAGGGACACAAGAAGAGACAACATAGGAAAGGAGTAGGATAATTCCATGTTGAGCTCTACCAACCCTGTGGACGATTCCTACAGTGGGATCCCCCTGGGGATGGCCCAGGACACAGATATTAGAAGTACAATTGTGAACATACTTAAAGAAATCAAAGACTATAAAGAGCAAGGCAGAGAACTAAGAAAAGAGAATGAAAAACTCAAGAAGGACCTAGACAGAGAGAATGACAAACTCCAGAAGGAAGTGAAAACACTGAAAAGATCCCATGTTGAAAAAGATAAGGAAATCAACCAGGGAAGCAAAGAGAAAGAGCTACAGGAAGAGACTGAGAAGCACCAAAAGGAAGTGGAAATACTAAAGAAATCATAGGATGAAATGAAAAAAGGAAATCAAACACTCATCCAAACAAGAGGAAAGGAACAGAAAAAGCCTCAGAAGTAGAATGGAGGAAGCAGAACAAAGAATATCAGACCTAGAAGATAACACAGAACAACTAAAATCCTCAAGTAAAGATTATGAAAAATTTAAAAATAAATGAAAGTGGAACAACCAGGAACTGTGGGACACTATGAAGAGATCAAACCACTGCATCATAGGAATAGACGAAGGAGAAGAATCCCAAGAGAATGGTATTGATCAGATCTTCAACAGAATAATAGATGAAAATTTCCCCAAACTAAAAAAAGACAAACCAATACAAATACAAGAAGCACACAGAACTCCAAACAGACAAGATCAGAAAAGAAACTCTCCATGCCATATCATAGTTAAAACACTAGATGCCCAAAACAAAGACAAAATTCTGAAAGCCACAAGAGAAAAACAACAAGGTACATGTAAGGGGAAACCTATCAGAATTACAACTGATTTCTCACTGCAAATTATGAAAGCAAGAAGAACGTGGAGCAAAGCATTCCCAGTGTTAAAGGACTTTAGATGCCAATACAGGTTACTATACTGAGCAAAAATGTCAATTATACTTGAAGGAAAGAGAAAAATCTTTCATGACATAAACAAGATGAAAGAACACATGTCCAGAAAACCAGCCCTTCAGAAAATACTTGAAGCAATTCAAAGGACAGAAGTAAGGAACAACTATCCCCAGGCACCTAGAAAGAGAAATTAATATAAGCATAACTGCAGAAGTAGAAACATAGACCAAGAAAGCAAATGGATAATAAGGCAAAAGGAAGCAACACAAATCTATCAGTTATAACCTTAAATATTAATGGACTAAACTCCCCAATCAAAAGACAAAGACTGGAAAATTGGATTAGGAAACAGAACCCATCTATATGCTGTCTACAAGAAATGCATCTTAACTTCAAGGACAGGCACCACCTTAAAGTGAAAGGATGGAAAAAAATATTCCAAGCAAATGGTACCAAAATGAAAGCAGGTGTTGCTATTTTAATATCAGACAAAATAGACTTCAAAGGAAAAGAAATCAGAAGAGACAAAGAAGGGCATTACATTTTTATCAAAGGAACAATTCACCATGAAGATTTCACAATTATGAATATATATGCACCATACTTTATAAAGACAATTCTCCAGGACCACAAGGCACAGATTGACCCAGTACACTCACAGTAGAGGACTTCAATACCCCACTGAGCCCTTTGGACAAGTTAACAGGACAAAGAATAAACAGAGAGACATCTGAACTGAATGATACAATACACCAAACAGACCTCACAGACATCTACCACCAAATATTCTACCCTAATACCAGAGAATACACTTTCTACTCAGCACCCACAGAACATTCTCCAAAATTGACCACATACTGGGACACAGAAGAAACCTCCACAAATACAAAAAGTTTGAAACAATTTCATGCATTCTATCAGACCACAGTGCAATAAAGCTCAACATCAACACTAGAATAAGCCCTACTGCCTACAAGAACACATGGAGACTAAACAATACACTCTTGAATAATGAATGGGTCAAGGAAGTGATAAAGAAAGAAATAAAAGCATTCCTGGAACTGAATGACAATACAACACAACAAAACCTATGGGATACTTTAAAATCAGTCCTAAGAGGGAAGTTTATAGCCCTGGGTGCCTACATTAGAAAAACAGAAAGAGCACAAGTGAATGATCTAACACTGCAGCTAAAATCACTTGAGAGACAACAACAGATGAATGTTAAATGCAACAGACAGGAAGAAATAACAAAAATCAGGGTAGAAATCAATGAAATAGAAACAAAGAAAATAATACAAGATATCAATGAATCCAAAAGTTGGTTCTTTGAAAGAATAAACAAGATAGACAGACCTCTAGCCCAGTTAACCAACAGAAAGAAGGAACAACTCCAAATCAATACAATCCATGATGAAAGGGGAAATATCACAAAAGACAATGAAAAGATCCAGAAAATCATATGGGAATATTTCAAAAACCTATGCTCTACCAAGTTTGAAAACCTAGAAGAAATGGATGAATATCTGAAATCCTGGGAATCACCAAAGCTCAACCAAGAAGAGATCGACAGCTTAAACAGACCCATAATATACGAAGAAATTGAAGATGTAATAAGAAACCTCCCAACTAAAAAATGCCCAGGCCCAGACGGTTTCACAGAAGAATTCTATAAAACATTTCAAAACAACCTACAACCATTATTACTGAAATTGTTTAGAAGGATACAGAGGGAATTCTCCCAAATTCCTTCTATGAATGTGATGGTTAATCCTGGGTGTCAACTTGACTGGACTAAGGAACAAATAAGAGAAAAGGGTCTTCTGATTGGACCACCTCAACCTGGATGGCCCACCCCAAATATGGGTGTTATCTTCTGCCGGCAGGCAGTATTTAAGGCCACAGCAGCGGGAGCTGGTCCCTTTTATTTCCTCCTGCGGCTTGCTTCTCTCATCTGGTGAGTTTGTCTTGCTACTGTGATCAACCTTTCAGATCCCAGCGTGTACTGAGACCGGCAGATCTCCTGGAATCCTTCATGCCTTCAGCACGACTAGATTGTACTCATGAGACATCCAGCCTTGCGGACTGAGCGGTTTCCCTGGATTCCCGGCCTCTCCATTTCGGTGCTACTGTTGAGCTCTGTCAAATCAATAAATTGTATAGTTTATATATACACATCCTGTTGCTTCTGTTCGGTTTTTTTTTAGAGAACCTGACTAATAAAGATTTTGGTACCAGAAGAAGTGGGGTATTGCTGGATAGACCTTACCGTGGTGTTTTGGGGAAGAATTTTGGAGGGTTGGAACGTTGGGCTGGGAAGATCATTGATTGCCTAAAGATCATTGTGGTGGAGCTTGGAGCAGTTTTTGCTGAAGGAGTTGTAGAAGATGGAGGCCTGGCTTGGTGAAGTTTCTAGTTTCAAAAGGAAGCAGAGAGATCATCAGGACTGTGTAGTCTGTGGGTTCTGGTCATCTAGGGGCTGGAAGAATCAGCTGTAAATAACAAGAGCCAGAACCTGAAGTGAAATTTTTGTTGTACTGGGGCAATTTATGCTGGTTAGCTGGGACTGAAAAATCAGCTTTAATTTAAAGAGAGACCATCATCACTGAGGTTAAATCTTCTGGGAGAATTTCTTCAAGGTAAGCACACAGAAGCTGTGACCCAGAAAGGCCCTGAGCCTCCATCTTGAGCCAGGAGCCAGACTTGGTAACATGGAAGAGCGCTAATATGGTTCTGGGGTTGAAAGTTGAGGGGGTCACAGAGAGCAGAGCCGAGGCTTGGCACTGTGAGAGTCAGGAAAGACCATTGGTGAGAAGTGCACATCGGTTGCTGTGAGGACCCCAGGATTGGAGGGGTCATAAAGAGAATCTGAAGCTTTACAACAGGAGAGGTCAGAAGAGGACCATATATCCGAAATGACAGTGCATAGAAACAAAAATATAAACACCAAATCACAAAGAAAACATCATCAGAATCACACAAAAACTCATGCAGACCACCAAAACAGACAAGAATTAAAAAAAACTATAAAATAATAGACAGCATGAAAAGAAAACACCACACAACTGTACAACACACAACAAAAAAAAAAAACCTGGGACGACCACCAAGAGCAGCATCAGATGTGGAATGGAGTCAGCCTGGGCACGGCGGAGATGAAGTGGGCACACAAACACAAAAAAAAACATAAAAAGGACAGACAAGAAGTCGAATAAAACAAAGGGGGACTTACCGAAACACCACGTTTGGGAGCCCAGAAGATCGTAAGCGAATCCCAGGTGTCCAGACTTAAGCTAGACAAAAGTTTCTTGGCTTAGGGGAATTTTTTGTTTGAGAGTGGCCAAACTAAAGAGACACAAAAGATACACACAATTTGGGAAATAAGACAGTACACTGTGTTTTGGATTTACAAAGCAGCCCACGTTAGGACTTTTGTTGTTTTTTAAACACACATTTTTATTTTTCTGACAAAACAAACCAAAATGAAAAAATGAACAACCACAAAAAAACACAACAAAACAAAAAACATTAAAATAAAAAAAAAAAAAAAAAAAAAAAAAAAAAAAAAAAAAAAAAAAAAAAAAAAAAAAAAAAAAAAAAAAAAACCAAACAAAAACACAAAACAAACAACAAGATAACATTTTTAATCACCACAACACACACACACCAAACAGAAAAACACATGCTATAAATAAGCAAACTACAACAAACATAAGCAGACCACACACACAACACAAAATGATATGTATGGACTCCCAAGATAGTCTCACACACTTGGCTGAATGACAGACCCACAACAAAATCACAGTAATAGCTTTTTTAGGTATCAAGTTAGAAACAAAATAGACTGATAGAATTACATAAAAAAAAAGAAGCCAGTTTTAGGCTCGTTGCCATACATGTTGGCACTTCTGGGCCTGATATGGAGAAAATTTGCAGCAAATTATACGGGTAAGAAAAACAAAATAAGGGTTGCAAAATCCATCCCTTTAAGGGCATAAAAAAAAAAAATAAAGCAATATAAAAGTAATAAACGGTAAACGATTCCAATAATGTTTGTTCAGAACATAAATCAACAGTGTAACAACAAAAACTTCGTATAATAACACTGACATTCCCTGTGAATACTTTTAAAAACGGTAATAGATAATGGACAACAGTAAGAAATTTAAGTATTGGAAAAATGGACAAACCTTATATCAAGAGGTCTGTGGGGCTTTTAGGGTTGGACTGTCTTAGGTTGTGATTCAATGTCAACACAAGAATCATATGAGAGATTGGGGCTACAAGAGGAACTGGAAAGGAGAAGAATATAGTTTCGGTTATAATAGTTAATGTGTAAAGAAATAATGTAATAATAGACATGATAACTAATAAGAATAATCACAAGAAAAAGGTCAATTGGGGCTGATACTTTTAGTGTAACTTAAAAAAAATACACACACCACATGGGTTGAGGGAGCCTCAATTGGGGAATGTGCTCCATTGGATTGGCCTTCGACCACATCTGTGGAGTGTATTGTCTTGATTGTTGACAGTGGACAAAAATTTAAGAAAGGAGGCTGGGCATGTGCCAGAGAGCAAGCCAGGAGCAAACCAGTGGGAATAAGAGCAAGCCAATAATGGGAAAACAAAGACAAAAAAACATAAAAAAAAAAATCCTAAAACCCATATGAAAGGCCTGTGCTTCAGCCCGGCCTCCAAAGAAGTTCCAAAAAAGCCCTGAGTAATCAACATATTCTTGGGCTGCCTAAGGGTGATGAAACTGACCCAGGAGATGTAGCTGAATAAACCCTTTCCCCTAAAAAGAAATTTTAATCCCATCAAACACAAAGTTATGATAATGTTGGAATTTCAGCAGAAAAAAAAAGAAAAATAAGAATAATATTGTCAAAAACAAAGAAAGAAAAAAAAAAGACAATGGGGGGAAGACAAACTAGGACAATGAGAGCCAGCAATCACGCTATTAACCAAAACCAGGGCAAAGATACAACCAAAAAGGGAGAACTATAGATATAGACCCATCTAACTAATGAACACAGATCCAAATTCTAACAGGAATACTGGCAAATCGCATACAGACCCACAAGAAAAATCAAGCACAATACCATACGCATGATGACACAAGTTTGAATTCACACCCAATGTGAGGATGGTGTCAAAAAAAAACAACTACAAAAAAAAAAAAATACATATCAATCACAGCAATATAAACACATAAGCTAATAAAGACAAAAACCACACGATCATCTCAATTGACAATGGAAAAACAAAAAAGAAAACACATTTGCCAAAATCCAGCATTCCTTTCATGCTTAAAGTCTAGAGGGAATTGGATTGGGAGGGATCATTCCTCAGGGTAATCAAAACCATATACAGGAAATGAAGCCAATATCATAGACTAAATGTGGAAATATAAACAGAAAGCATTCCCTAAAGGTAGTAACAGATATGAAGAGAGCTAAAGCCAAAAAAACCCCCTGTCCACCCTGCCTCTTCAATAGAGTGGCTATGAAAACCAATAATGCTAAAGGAAGCAATAAGGCAAGAAAAGGAATATTAAAGGAGTACAAATTGGGGGGGAAAGAGGGAAGTCAAGCTAATCCCTTTTTGCTGATGCGATGATTGTTTACCTAATGGATGCCAAAACTCCACCAGAAAACTCCTAGAAATGATTAAGAAGCTTCAGTAAGTGGCAGGATACAAAATTAACCTAGAAAAATCAGTAGCCTTTCTTACACCAACAACAAGCAACTGAAGAAGGAATTCAAGAGACCTTCCCACTCACAATAGCCTCAAAAACAATAAAATAACTAGGAACAAACCTAACCAAAAAACAAGATCTCTACCACACACAAAAACAAAAATTTTAACCCTTGAGAAGAAACTGAAAGAAGAACACCAGGAAAAAATCAGAAGATGGAAAAAAAAAAAAAAAAAAAAAAAAAAAATCCTGAAGCATACAAAAAATGGATTGGAAACATTATAAAGCAAAATATGGGTCTCCTTGAAGTCAAGCAAGACTCCTCGGGAGTCAGATCAGCTATACCTCAACTAACTGCCAGAGTGGAGCAGTCACACAACTAAGTAAAAAAAAAAAAACAACATGGCAAACTCTCTCATCGAAAACTAAGCTCTACTCCTCCTCTCTATAATGTATATATATATATAGATGATAGATATAGATATCGATATAGATATAGATTAGATATCTAGATATAGATATAGATCTGTGGGCTATATATATATCTATATAATTATATAATCTATATTAACACAAAAAATCCCCAAATCTCATGCTCTTATTCGCTCTCCTCCTTGGCGGAATTTTCAGAGCGGACCTGCCCAAGCTATGTCCTCTATTGGTTAGGAGATGGTATAAGACACAAATCCAACACACTTGTCCACCCTTTATAGCGACAACCCCGTTGTTTGATTGCCTCCCCTCCAACCGCTGTATCTATGCGCCCAGCTTAGGAGCTTCCAGAACCATTCGTACCTGATTTCACTGGGGGGCCCTCTCCATCTAAGTGCGTGTGCCTGTGTTAGTCGGCGTAAAAGGTCACTTGGATTATGCTGTCCCAACCATGAACAGAGTCCCCCACCTGAGCAGACTCGAGTCCCCAATTCCCTCTCCAGAAAAATAGACTGTTTTGCCTTCTTAGCATACGCAAAAAAAACATTGTGGCCCCCCTTCCCAAGGCCAGGGAACAACTTTGCCAAGCAAGGGAGGGCATGGTAAATGTAAGGGACTGTGGAGAAAGTGGAGGTGAATACGTGAAGCTAACAAGCAATAGGAGACTGAACTCTTATTTGATCAACAACACACTTGTGTGCATACAAGCTTCTCCAAACTGGCTATGGGAACCTTGGGTTGTTTGAAAATTTGGACAAAGATACTTGAATTTTGGATTTTATTACATAAATGGATAAAGACAATTACATTTATTGCTTATGTTTAATAATTTGGCTCACTCAAAAAATGGTGCCAATTACCTAATTGGCAAACTGAGCAACATCAATGGTATCTGAAAACAACTGTGCTCTTAGAAACTGTAGAATCCCTTAAAAAAAAAACAAAGAAAGGAAAAAGGAAAAAACTTGTCACATAAAAAAATCTAATAAAAGTCTAACCAAATTCTATCTACCACTCAACCCAAATCCTTGTATAGATTTAATGCATCCCAATCAAATTCCCACTAGTTTCTCCACAGGTTGGAAAAAAGTCCTTAATAATTTCATTTAGAAACAAACAGTAAAATACCGTCACCCCAGTAGCAATACATGGGAAAAAGGTAATACTTGTATTGTGAAGAAATAACCAAACATACACATGGGGGGTCTCTATCCCACCGTCAATGATCCTACAGGGCTATAGTCAGAAAAACAGTTTGGTACTGGCACAGAAACCAGACCGGGTGACCAAGGGAACAAAAACGGAAGATCAAACTTGAGCCATAAATGTTCAGCCACTTTAGTATTTGACAAGGGGGCCCAAGAACACAAGGAGGAAAGACAGCATCTCTTAGCACGTGATTGAAATTGGGGGTAAAACAACAACACCCCTTCCAAAAAACAACGATACTAACCACCCAGAAAAAAAAAAACCACTTGGTAAGAACCGCTGAAATAAGAAAACCACAATACAATCCCAAAAGATAAAAAGATCCACACACTGGTAAACGAAAAGTCAACTAAAAAAAAGTCCAGATGGATTAAAAACCCCAATTGAAACCCCAGCTCTGAAGGCAATAGAAGAAAAAAAGTTGGAAGGCAGCAGACTACAACAAGTCATAGGCATAGGAAGATACTTCCTAATCAGACAGCAACTGCGCAAGAATTAAGGTCAAACAATTGATAAATGGGACCTCATTAACTCAAAAGCGTCTGTACTCAAAAGAAACAATCAAGTAAAGTAAAGAGAAAACCCACAGAGTGTGAGAAAACCATCACCTCAGATACACTGACAAAGCATTGATTTCCAGAATATATAACTAATTCAAAAAACAAAGAGAAATAAAACAAAATTTACCCACTCAATAATGGAGCAAAGAGCTGAACAGAGACTTCACCATGAGGAATTAGAGATGGCTGAGAAATATCTGAAGAAGTGTTCAACATTGCTAATAGTTAAGGAAAGGCAAATTAAAACAGTTTAGATATCAATCTTACTCATCTTTCTCCAATAAGACTGGCTAGTTTCAAGAAAACAAATGATACCCAAGTTATGAGAGAGGTTGTGGGGAAAGGGGGAACACTCAATCCACTGTTGTAGGAATGTAAACTGGTACAAAAAGAAAAAAGCCACTATGGACAGAGGTGTGGAACCCTTGGAAGACTTGGAATGAACTTGCCACATGACCCAGCAGACCCAGCCATATACCACTGCCGGGTATATACCCACAAGACTCATCTTACACAAGATAGAAATGCACAGCCATGGTTATTGCAGCTCTCTTCTTCACAATATCAAGGAGCTGGAACCAACACAAGTGCCCCCAACTGATGAGTGGATAGAGAAATGGTAGATACATCTACCAATGGGAGTTTCTATGAAGAGTAAAGAAAAAATAACAATGACATCGGGCTGGGCGTCATGGCGCATGACGTAATATCCTGGCACTTGGAGACAGAGCAGGTGGACTTTGTGAGTTTCAAGCCAGCCTGGTCACAGAGGCAATCAGAAAATAAAAGAAAAATTCCAGGACAGCTGGGGCCACAGGGAGACGCTGTCTTGAAAAGACCCAAAAAAAAAAAAAAAAAAAAAAAAAAAGATACAAGAAATAAACAAAAAAAATGAGCCTTTGAAAGACAGAAAAATAGTAAATGGCTGGAGCTAGAAGATATCATGCTGGTGAAGTAACACAGTCCCAGTCCCACAGAAGGAAAGGCAAGGATAAGAAAAAAAAAGATGTGTGAATCCCCTCATCTGTGGATACTAGCAACCAATTACCTATGTATGGCAACTGAGCAATGTCAATGTGATCGAAAACAACTATGGTCTTATATTGTTTGAAAACCCCTTAAAAAAAAACAAATTAAAAAAAAAAAAAAAAAAAAAAAAGAAACAATCGCACGGTTTTCTTGGGGCATGGCATCCTCATTCAACCAATAACTCAGTCCATGAAGAACTCTATCTATGGAGAATTCAGTCCATGGAGAAACCAGACCATGGAGAATCCAGTCCATGGAGAACTCAGCCAATGCAGAACTCAGTCCAAAGAGAAATCAATCAGGGGAGAAATTAGGTCCATGGAGAGCTCAGTTAATGGAGAAATTTATTAATGGAGATGTCATTCCATGGCGAAATTGGGCCATGGCATCTTCAGTCCAGGTCCCAGTCTTAAAAAACGAAAGAAAACATTTTAAGCTGAAAAGTACAAGAAAACATCTGAGCACCTGGGACAGAAAAAAATGGAATTTTGTAGACAATGAGTTTCAACATATAAAAGTCAACATATGCAGTCAATATACAAGGAGCAGCATAAGACCAGTCTTGGCCACCAGCCCCAATTGACCCTGAGTCTCAGACTTTCTTGAACCCACAGAGATCTGCCTGCACTTCCTCCTGAGTGCTGGGATTAAAGGCATACGACACCATGCCCAGCATAAGTTTGACCTTTCTAATAAGTTTTCAGGCAATGCTAAGTTCACTGTCCACTGATCACACACAAGCAAGTTTTATTCCTCAGGTTAAAATGTAAGTAGTGTCTGCTTTTGTTTGTTGGATTTCTTGCTTATCTTGGCTGAGGCCAATTCCTTGGCTGGCTCACACCTGCAGAACTCCATCCTTCCAGAGCAAAGCTTCTGAATGCTGCTTTCAATTGCTGTCAGGATCTCCTTCCAGGGTGGAAGTCCCTGCCTGGGGGCAGTGTTGTGGACTTGTTCTGACTGGATCTCTGAGTGTCTCCTGCTTCTGACTCCACAGTTGGCATGCCACCCCTATTCCTCTCCTACCTTCACATGCCTTAGACTAATAAAGTCAGTATCAGATGATTACTTGGAGTAGAAATTTTCATTCATTTGGTTATGGTATGGCTGTAACAAAGAACATGTCTTCCACTTCTGCACTGAAACTTATCCCTTCAGTCTTTTTCAAGTGTAGCCTCACAGCCAATTTCCTTTCCATAACCCCCCTCCCCACTTCCTGAAAGATGAACACTTTCATATTCACCTGTGGGAAGAGAAGATTGTCCACGCTGGAGGGACAGAAAATGAATGCCAACAACAAGGTAGCTGTGTGTATGCATCAATGCTCAGTGTAAGCAGGTGAAGCAACATGAACTAGTTTATGCAGAACTCTAAGATCAGGACTTAGAATTGTGTTTTGCTAATCAAGTAATTATAATTATACTCACAGCTTTTAGATGAGCTGGAGGTGTGAATTCTGAAACCCTGCTAGAAAACGGAAACTATTAGCTTTGTTGCTTGTCCATGGATTACAAGATTATACTCTAGCAAGGTGAATGGAACCACTCAGTGTATGTATATACATATATACATACCATATCTGTGTATGTATATACATATATACATACCATATCTGTGTATGTATATGCATATATACATACCATATCTGTACACACACACACACACGCACACACACACACACACACACACACACACACACACGTCGCCCCTGGGAAAAACAAGGACAAAATCAAGCATTGAGACTCATGCACTCATGTTTAAACATGACTCCACTTGACAGAAGAGACCTTGGCAAGCTGCCAGCCATCAACGCTTTATAAACTGGTAGGGATATTTCACATCTTTCTGGCACCATTGAAAGTCAATTTATAGAATGCGAAGCTCACAGTGCACTTGAAGGGAAGTTCCCCATTCTAACGGATACAGAATCTCTGGAAGCTCATTGACACTTAGCATTCAAAATCCAAGAGTTTTCTTGTCCTTTTTAGGACTTACTTATGTGGATACCATTCCCTCCCCCATGAAGTTTCATGTCACTTCTGGAAAGTTTCTGTTTGGTTTTGGGTTGTTTTCATTATATATTCTTTTCATTCCTGACCCTATGGCAAGTGGCCTGGGACCTGATACAGGCTCTAAATTTGTTGTCTCAGCCCTTCTGAGAAGCAGTCATTACAGATTTAAGTAGCAAGAATCCTAGTTATATTCAGAGAAAAGATGGCCCTGACCCTATCCACAGAGATGTCCAGAGCCCAGGGCTGCTGTGGAATCAACTTGTAGCTCCTGGAGCTGGAGTATGGCTCAGACTTGACCTGAACACAGAAAGTAGTCTAGCAGTTTGAGGAGAACTGAGAGAGAGAAAGGTGGTGTTCATTCTTTATTTAAACAGGATATGTCACAGGCACAGGCTGGACTGTGTTGCCATCTTTGTGTCAGGAAAGAGCAAATCTGAGGAAAAGAGCAAGGCAGAGGAGGTGGATGTGAGAGATGGGGAGCAGGAGAGTTCCCAGCCAGAGCTCCTCACTGGAAGCCATCGCCACTGACTGCTGACTTTTTAATTATCTGGGTCGATAATGAATTTCATTTTTCCTTAAGAAAGCTTGAGTTGTGTTTCTGTTGCAGGCAATCAGGGAGAATAGGAAGACAATTTGCTGAGTGAGGAGGCCTGGGAGACTGAGAATACATAAGAGATATGATCCATCCAATAACACACAAAAGCCTGACAGAATTCTCAATTATCAGTATCTGCAAAACATAGAAAAATAATATCTTTGAATATTACATTCTATTGCAGTTTTATCTCTGTTGGCAAATGTCTTTTAAATTGCTATTGGCTTATTTGAGATTTTGTTTAGTTATATTAACATGGCAGTTATAACAGACAAATGGTATGAATAAGACAGCAACACACAATATATAAAGATGTTTCTGTTGAAAAATTAAAGTTTAAAATGTTATCTAATTAACGATTTCACCCATAGTCAGCTAGCTTAAACATTTTAACCTCTGATTCTCTCATTTTTTTATGTTGGAAGAATGTATTATATCTGAGAGCTAGCTCATACTTTTGAAATATTTTAATTGAAGTATATGGTTTCAGATTTGTTTTTAAATACAAGGTGGATATTATATGCATTTTATATCAATCCCTCCCATCTGAGTAGCCCTAAGATGTGAATTTTTTTCTTTTTTTTGTTGTTGTTTCATTTTGATAAAATTGATCTTGAACTTAAGTGGAAATTTTCTTCAGATTATGTTCTCTAACAGTGAATGACATGTCTCATGGGCCAGTACAGATCAGATAATGATGGCTGGATGCTCATTACCTGTAGTCAATGGAACCAGTAGAAGAATCTCAAGTTAAGATCACATTTTCTACTTGGTGATTACTTATTTAGCTCTTTTTATTTTGGAGCTTTTATCACACTAAATAAGTGTTGATCAATTATATTTTATGTATCTATACAGAACAGTTTTCTCTAAGGACTCTTTAAAGAGTCTGGCTGCATTTTGCCCACAGCCCCAATGCTTGCCTGATGTTAAGTTGAAAAGTAATGGACTAATGTCTTTGGGGGAGGATATTTCAAGACAGCCTAACATAGAAATGGTGCTGTGGCTATTAATGGTGAATATTGTGCATATCTACAGTGAAAAAGAGAAGATAGGGTAGAAAGAACTGCAGAATGTGCAGTTTGGATCTGAAAAGTGCACTAGGAAGATTAAAGGTAGAGCCAAGGCATGTCCTGAAAGAGAGGCTCCTTTTGATAAGGAGAGTAAAGTGATTAAGGAGCAGCTTAGATATTTACAAATAGACAAAGGAAAAAGTGAGATTAAAGTGATTAAAGAGGGGCCTCAAGATTTACAAGTAAACAACAGAAACACTACCTTCAGGGCAAGACCACACCCAATTAATCCTCCAACTTTTGAAAGGAAAATACTGAAAGGGTTTCTGCTCCAACAAGTCCAGGGTAGAGAAAAGTTGCAAATGTGGTTGAAACAGGCCAGGGTCCATCCCAAACTTTGGTTGCAGTCAAACTCGGCAGTTTCATTCATGTGGTGCTGGCTTTAGAGGCATGAAGGGGTAATCAGCTCTTCCTCCAAGGTTTCAGAGAGCTGCTGAGGCCAGGCAGAGTGCAGGAGGGGTGTCCCTGCATAAAGAAGGCCCTGATAGGCCATTGCATGAAGCTGTGAAGGTGAAGCCTGTTTGGCAGTGGAGACCCCAAGAAGACATTTGAGATGCAAGAGCTGTGAGATATTTGCCAAGGAGAGCTGCATACAGGGAATGGTACAAGCCTATGGAAGAGATGTATGTTGTAAGCAAAGCTGGAAGAGATGAGCCATCTAAGCCCTTTGGAAGTAAAGTTCCAGAAGTCGCACATAGAACTACTGAACTTAGTGTTTTCCCTGCTGGTTTTCAGTCTTGTTTTGGTCCAGTATGTCCTCACTATACTTCTATTCCTGCCTTTTGGAGTAGGAATGTGTATTCGGTTCCAATGTATGTTGGCTGTATGTAATTTGTCTTTTGATTTTACAGCAACTTACTGTAAAGAGATTAGCCTGGGTCTCAGAAGAGACTTTGGACTGTAGTCTTTTGAATAGAACTAAGACTGGTAAAGACTATGGGGACTTTTAAGGTTGGACTAAATGTATTTTGCATTTTATATGGTCATGAGCCTATGGGGGCCAGGGAGTGGAATGTGATGGTTTGAATGAGTGTCCTCCATAGGTTTTAAGTATTCAGACATTTTGTCCCCAGTTGGTGGCACTGTTCTGGGAGGTCTTAGAAGGTGTGGCCATGCTGGAGGAAGTATGCCATTGGGGGCGAGCTTAGTGAGTTTAACAAGCCTTGGCAGTCTCCAGTCTCTCTCTTGACTTCCTGTGCTCATTGCAAGATGTAAACCTCAGCTTTCTGCTCCAGCCCTGGCCACCATGCCTCCCGCCACAATGGACTCTGATTCGCTGGAGCCATCAATTGTAAGCTCAAATAAACTCTTCCTTTTATAAGTTCCCTTGGTCATGGTGTTTTATCATAGCAACTGAAAAGTGACTAATACAGTTACTATTCAAAAATACCTATCCTGATATAAAAGTTTATGTCCTTTAATAAACTTAGTTGTTTTCTATATGATCCTTATGAATGGTGACAAAGTTAGAGGAATGTTGCAAAGTAAGGACAATCACTTTATTTACAGAATATTAGTATTGTTTTTGGAACTATAGAATGAAGTGTAAATAAAAAATAACAATAAAGAACAATAATGGGCTGGATAGAAATAAGGATGGTAGAGGCAGAGGTGAGTACACATAGACATACAGACACACACACAGGGCTGGAGAGATGGCTCAGAGGTTAAGAGCACAGACTGTTCTTGCAGAGGACCCAGGTTCGATTCCCAGCACCCACATGATGGCTAAGAAAAATCTTTAAGCCAGGATTCTTTAGCTGCTATAATAAGAAGTGGGAGGGAGCATTCCCTGCAAACACTGGGGAAGGAGCCTGATGTCATAGTGACACCCCTCTCCCTCCTGAATATCCAGTGGCTGATGCAAAATCATATTTATATAACCATAAGCCTCATGGGATTTCCAGGACAGATAGAAAATCACTACCCTAATGACAGATGGGTCTCTGCTCTCCCATTGTTAAACTGGCTTCCACCCCATCTTTTCCAAGATGCACCTAGAAGGCAGACCACATCTATTTTCACAGATGGAGGGAAGCAAGGGGCTGCAGCCATCATTTATGACAACCAACATCAAGCCCCTCAGATCCTGTTTCACCTGCTCCCTGACCATTCTTCACAGTACAAAGAACTCTATACTGTTTATCTAGCTCTCAAAGAAACCAACAGGCCTCTTAATCTCTTCTCAGGCAGTATCTATGTGATCAATCTGCTGCCCTGGCTATCCAGGTCCTTTGTCTGATTAGACAAAAATCCCCTCTCCCCCCTTCTCATTGCCATTTCATCCCTCTTACAGAATAGGAGCCACCCTCCCTTTATACAGCACAGCCTCCTGCCAGAGCCTCTCTCTGAAGGCAACTCTCTTGGATACCGGAGTCTCTTCTACAGGGATCTATGTCCTGTCCCTCTCTGAAGCAGAAAAATTCCACTCCATTGCCCATGTTAACCTAAAGGGCCTCCTCACTTGCTTCCCTGATATTCCCAAATTCAACAAATCCTTAGAACTTGTTCCTCCTGTTCTGCTCTAATTAAAACACCTGTGCTACAGGTTTTGAGGACTAACCCCAGGGGGTTAAAAGCTAATGCTCTCTGGGAAACTGACGTTACACACATAGCTTCCTTTGGAAAACAAAAGTATGTCTTTGTCATCATGGACACTTATTCCAAATTTATTTGGGCTACTGCCCACATGGGAGAGAGAGCCAAGGACCTCACCATCCACTTCCTTTCTACCTTTGCCACCATTGGCATTCCCAAACAGATTAAAACAGACAATTGGGCAGGATTTGCTAGCTCTTGCTTTAAATCATTTTGTCAGTTATGGAATATTGCACATCATACAGGTATCCCTCATAACCCACAGGGACAAGGCATCAGGTCCTAAAAAATCAGTTATTAAAACAAAAGGCACATGGGGCTGGAGAGATGGCCTAGCAGTTAAGAGCGCCAACTGCTCTTGCAGAGGACCTGGGTTTGATCCCCAGCACCCACGTGGTGCCTGAGAACCATCTTTAACTCCAGTTCCAGGGGAATCTGACACCTTCTTCTGACCTCTGCGGCACTGCACAACACAGGTGCATAAACCTACATGCAGACAGTACATTCATACACATACAAGAATAAATAAAAATTTTTAAAAAATTAAAAAATAAAACAGGTGGGTAAATACCCTCCTAACATCCAGCTGGCCATGGCATTGACATGGCTAAACCTCTTCAACATTTATGGGGATTCAAAATGTCCAGCCATAGTCAGACATTGGCAGACACCAAGCATGATTCCTCAAATACTGTCTAGTGGAAAGATCCCCTAGACAGTTGGTGGAAAGTACCTGATCCACTGTTAACAACTGGGAGGGGCTTTGCTTGCATCTTTCCACAGGATTGTCCTAGACCCATTTGGATTCCAGCCAGAAATGTCAGATTCATCCCCACTGACCAAAAAGATGTCATGCCTGTTGCTCATGGATGGAAAGAAGAGGGGAAAGAGGAGACACTCCCAGAACCCAAATGACATAACATGGAAGAAATTTAACCAACTCCTCACTTCTGCCACGTCCATGTGTCCCCTCCTCAGTGCCCCTGTCTGCCATCCTTTTGGCTGCTGTAATAATAGTTCAAGCTAACTCTGTCTCTGCCCAGCCCTCAAACAGGCCTCTGACTTGGATCCATGTCTGGCGGGGGTTTTTGTCAGAGAAACTTGGGAAGGAAGGAATCAAGTAATTGGAACAAATGACTGCCCCTACAAGGCTGCAGCAAGGCAGTCATTATCCCTGTGTTTCCAAATTCCACATTTATCTCTCAGGCACCCTTTATGTGTTTCCCCTGTCTTAACAAAGGACGATGTTTACAGGAAGTTCACACTTAGGGTGGTTGCAGATTCTGGTCTTGCAGGTTGGAAAACAGCCCAAGGAGTCTCTTCTGGATTCAAAATAATCAGTTTGAAATTAACATACAGGACCCCTGAAGTGACTGCTGGAGGGGTGGAGTGCAGGGAAAACTCTACTCTTACAATAATGCCAGGTACCCTGCAGCAGATATCCACATCTCTCGCCAGCTTGTCTTAGCTCCTCAGCCCATCCTCACTCAATCCCACATTATGTTACAGGAATCCAAAATGGAAGGAAAGCTGCAGTCTACTGTAACATGGCCCCAATACATTGAATATGCCCAAGATCTCTTTAATTACACCACCCACCCCAATGTCTCCCAATGTTTTTTCTGTGCGTCTCTCACAGGCCCCCTTCTCACTGTCCTTCCTTCTAATGCCTCTTTACAGGAATCGACCCCCGTGGAGACAGAGCTAGTGTTTCAAGACATTCTCTCTTTGACCGACTCACTACACTTCCTATTTGTTTAGTGAGAGCTGCAGCAGCCCCAGACCCCAGGTGCCTCTGAAGTGTTCCTCTCGACAGGACCCTGTGTGTCAAATCCCCATTCTTTCTCTGGTGTGATGGCACTGCATCCCTCTGTGAAAATGCTACTGGTTCTGGAATTTGTTTGCCTATGATTATCACTCCCCAGCTCTTCCTTTATGAGAAGGAGAAAGTCACTTGGATGCTGCGACTGGACCCAGACCATCAAAAGAGGGAGATATCCATCCCATTTCTGGACAGCCTAGGCATCATTCTCTCTACAGCAGCTGTGGGAACTGTGGGCGGAGCCCTAGCGAGGGTTTACAGCATGGAAGAGGGCTTCCAAGATAAGCTTGATGAGGCAATGGCGTCCACAATAGGCTTAAATTACTCCAGAGACAGATAACTTCTCTGGCCGAGGTGGTGAAGCAGAAATGGTGAGCCCTGGATTTGTTAACTGCTGAAAATGGGGGAACCTGCATGCTCCTGGGGGAGGAATGCTACTTTTACATAAACGAGTTTGGTATTGTTGAGCAAAATGTTAAATCCCTAAAAGACCTCAGGAAAGAACTCTGTGAAAGATACTCCCCACAAGTTTCTGTCCCTTGGTTTTCCAACCTCCTAACTACCTGGTTGCTCCCTTTGCTGGGACCCATTTTCACCCTAGGAGTTCTTCTGATTATTGCACCCTGTGTTCTCTGGTTTATCAAAAACTGAATCAATACACTCACTAAGGTCATGGCCAAGACTGTTCTAGTTCAATAAAAATCAAGCCATCCCTGAGACTCTTCCAGAGGACTGTGACAATACTGCTCCATTTTAATTAAAAAACAAAGGAGGGGCTTTAGGAATAGGAGTTTGCTTGGCTCGAAGCAGGGGACTGCAAAACTCTGCCCTGGGGCCTCTTCCTGAGGTCTGGGCAGGCAGCCTTTTCCTGCCTCTCCTACTTCTGCAAATCCCTAACCCTGTGGACCTCTTCTTTTGATGTATTGAGCAAAGATGTCACACCTCCAGCTTACTGTTTACACAAACAGTAGCTCCAGTAGTAGGAGCCAAGATGGCTCGCACTTCCCTTCTCCTCATTTCACACCCTCCTGCCCCCACTTCCTTGCCCAGAGCACAGTAGCCTACAATATATAGACCTCACTGACAGAAATAAAACTGAGATAATTTCCTCCCAGCTCTGTGTGTGTGTGTGTGTGTGTGTGTGTGTGTCTGTTCATTTTCCACGGGTGATCTCCTGAGGTTTCCCCTCCCCCCTCCCTGCCAGAGCTAAGCCTAGACATTGTCTGCCTGCAGGCACGTGACAGTGCTGGACCTGAGCCAAGGAAGGAAGAACAGCATAGCAAATGTGGTCACATGTGACTCAAAGACATTCAACAACAACAGCACACACCTTTAATTCTAGCACATGGGAGGCAGAGGCAGGTGGATCTCTGTGAGTTCAATGCCAGCCTGGTCTACAGAGTAAGTTCCAGGCCAGCTGGGGCTATAGGGAGACCCTGTCTCAAAAGACACACACACACACACACACACACACACACATTCCTGTGTGAGCACACATATGCACATGCACACACACACACACACACACACACACAATGAGCTCACAAAGAGATATGCACATTCTAATCTGCAGAGGATTGTAATATATCTACCTTGGTTTAAAACAAGAGTATCCACAGTGTGCATAAACAGGGTTAGAAGTGTTGAGCCCTCCAGGATAAGCCTTTCAGAGGATTTCCAGGGTGGAGCTCTAACCTGGTTCTGCTACTCATGGCTGTCTGGCTTGCCATCAGTAGGATATCAGAGTTTCAGCCTCTGTAACCAAAGGAGCCAATTCCTTACATGATACATAAAAAAGCATGCAGAGAACTATACTAGATAGGAAATAAACACCCTCTGTTAGTTCTGCTTCTTTGAAGAATCCCAACATTGAGCCATACCTTAGCTCAAAGTGCTCTTAGTTCACGTAGCTCAAACCCAAGTTATTCATGGCATTCAGTGCCCTTAAATCACAGAACTTTAAGAATCTTGCAAGAATGGGCAGAACTTTAGGGAAACCACAACCAAAATAGAAAGGTTCCCCAAATCCTCAAGCAGTAAAAATCAAGGAGAGAAATGATCTGACAGGTTCCCACAGTACCTCAACTCTGATATCATTTTTAACAATTCTTCTGGTTACTCCTGAAGCACCTGCAGCCTGCTGACACCCTAGTCCCTCTCATGGCCTGTGCAACATGTGAACCAGGCATGCAGCTCATGGGACTCACTTGCCTCTTCTTCATGGCTCATGTGTCACAATCAATGATGTTGCCTGGAATAGACAGATAAGAAGTTGCAAAAAGAGAGAGGAGACCCCATATATGTTCAGTGTTTTAGTTTTGTTTTTTCAAGATAGGTACTTGTATTAGTTGCTTTTCTGTTACTGTGATGAAACACAGAGACCAAGAGAACTTTAAAAAGAAAGAGTTTGTTTACCTTATGTTTCCCAAAGGGGCAAGAGTCAGTCCATCACAGCAGGGAGGCATGGCTGCAGAGCCAGCTAGAGTAGGAGCAGAAGATACTTGCTTACATCCTCTAGCAGGCACAAGAGGAAGAGAGTGGCTGGGATTCCACAAGGCTTAAGAACACTCTAAGCCTGCCCCCAGTGATGTGATATGCTTCCTCCAGCACGGCCATAATTAATAAGACTTCCGAAAACAGCACCACAAAGTGGGGACAAAGTGTGCAAATACTTGCAGCCTATGGGGGATATTCTCATTCAAACCATCACATTCCACTCTGTGGACCCCATAGGCTCAAGACCATATAAAATGCAAAATCCATTTAGTCCAACCTTAAAGGTCCCCATAGTCTTTACCAGTTTCACAACTATTCAAAAGCCCACAGTCCAAAGTCTCTTCAAGGCAATCTCTTAACTATAAACCCCTGTAAAATCAAAAGACAAATTATATACTCCCAACATACGTGGAACCGAATACACATTCCCATTCCAAAAGGGAGGAATAGAGGCATAGTGAGGAAGTACGGTACCAAAACAAGACCAAAGCCCAGCAGTGCAAACACCAAATCCATCAGCTCCATGCCTGAATTCTGAGACTTTACCTAAGAGCTTACATGGCTCTGCCCCTGCCCCTCCAGCTTTGCCGCATGCAGCATACATCTCTCTCTTAAGCTGGCACCACTCTCTGCAGCTCTCCTAGGAAGATACCTCATGGCTTTCACATCTCAAACAGCTTCTTGGGTTGGTACTGCCAACCAGGCTTCACCTTCACAGCTTCACACAATAGCATGTTTTAGGCAAGGCCATGTTATTCAAGGCCTTCTTTATGCAAGGATGGCCCTGCTCCATGCTGCCTGGCCTCAGCAGCTCTCTGCAACAATCGAGGAAGACCCAGGGATCCCTTCATTTTTGCATTTTTCATGCCTCTAAAGCCAGCACTAGATAGGTAAACAACAGTGCCAAGTTTGGCTATAAGTTTGGGATGGACCCCAGCCTGCTTCATCCACTTTGGAAGCTTCTCTCTTCAGTGGTTTTCTAGGAGAAAACCTCTCCAGCATTTTCCTTTCACAAACTGGAGGCTTATCTTGGTATGGCCATGCCTCAGGGAAGAGCCAAGTCCTTAGATAGTCACACTCTCTCCATTGTTTAAGTGCAAATCTCTTGGACACTCCTTAATCACTTTAATCTCCTTATCAAAGATAGCCGCCCCTCAGCACATGCCTGGATTTCAACAGTAATCTTCCTAGTGATGTTTTTCAACCCAAATTGTACGTGTTGCTTTTCTTTCTGTCTCATTTGTTCTTTTTCACTGTAGATCTCCATGACATTCACAAGAAATAGCCAGACCACCATGCTTAGCCTGCTTTCTTATACAATACAAAACAACCTGCCCAGAGTGGGCACTGCCACTCAATAATCAAGAAAATGCCCCACAGACATGGCCACAGACCAGTCAAATAGAAGCCAATCACCAATTGAGCCTCCCTAACCCAGGTGTGTCAAGTTGACAACTAAAACTATCCAGCATATTAATTATTTTAGTCCAAATCAAATTTTGTTAGAATTCAACTGTTCCTGAAAACACAGACTCAAGTGACAGATTCCTTTTAAAATTCAGTGGTGTAACTTGGGAAAATTATATTACTTCTCTGAGCTTCTCTTTCTTCCTTTGTAAAAAATAAAGACTTTGAAGATGAATTGACTTTAAACTCTCACAAATTACTTGAATCGTGAATTTGCAAATTATGGCAACAGAGATCCAAAGAGCCACCCTCTCCCTGTCATATGGTAGAAGAAGAGCATACCTCATTCCTGGGCTTTCTGATAGATTTAGCAGGTTTCTTTTTCTAATTCCAGAAGCCATCAATTCATTTATTTAAGAATGGCTGTTAGAGGTATTCCTTTGGATAAAACATGGAATATTTTGGAAAAAAAACAAAAAATGTTATTGAACTTAAGCAGTAGTGAAGAGAGCAGATGCATACCCCTTTCCAGAGAAAGTATTTTACTTAGACAAAAATAATGAACAGAGGCTTCCCTGGTTGTTTAACTGATAGACAGCCCTAGGCCATTGCTGTGTTGCTACCTTTAAATGCACTTTTCCTAGAAAAAAGAATTATACTGTCTCCCTTAGCATATAAAAATGTCTGGATCTCTCCACTCCCTACTTTCCAATGAATAACTTATGATTTGGGAAAACCTTAATGAAATGCTGCACTGTCTTTGCTGCTACAGATTGTAGTGTTGAAGATGCTGTGTCTGCTGAGAGCCCAGGACACATGTTTAGGGTCCATTGTGTCTTTTTCTCTTAGGAGACTGTAACTCAAGATCCTGGAAGGTATATAAAGTAGCAAGTGAGCATTGTGACATGGCACCCACTGAGGATAAGAGACAATTATTCATGTTGACTTGCTTCTACAAGGCATTATTTCCACCTTACAGCTAAATGACAACAGACATTTATTTCTCATGATCTCAGACTCAGTTTCTCTTCTTACTTGGAAGTCAAGCTCAGGATTCAATTTTTAAAAAACCCATATAAAGAAGTATGGCTAAATGTTCTTTGGGTTTCAAGATTGCTAAGGTGAATGTGCAGCCCCCTCCTCTAGAATACATTCTTTGTGAACTGTACCATTCTGGGTATTTCTATAATATTGGGTTAAGTATTATTGAAACGACCTGCTGTGCCCTCCAAACTGGTGTCTAACGCACAATAAAGAAAAAAAACAAAGGCAGTATTTTGAATTTAAAATCCATTGACAGTGGCCGGGGATAGTGTGTCTCGGTTGGTAAAGCATTCCTGGGCATGTATAAGCTAACATTTCAGCCAGCATGTTTTAGGGTCATGAGCCAGATCACAAGATTTCCTTGTTTACAACCCACAAGCTGGGATGACATGTGATGGTATGAAAGTCTGGGATTGGCCACTAGGAAGTAAGGTCACACTGTCTGTCTCAACCCTATATAGCTGCTTGACCTGCAAAAATAAAGAGAATTTTATACAAGCTTTGCCACCTGACTGAGATCTCCAGGTTGTTATTTCGGACATATTTTCCTTAGCCAGATCAATCATGGAACTGTCAATGTTTCAGGTAACTTTTCAGCTTGTTTGGTCCTGGCTGGCTCCCCCTACTGGCTGTGTGGTCATGAAGGCTAACGTCCTCTGGCAGCATGTTTGGTCACATGTGGGGGCCAGGGAAGTCAACACCTTCCTGGCTAGGTATGACCACGATGCCATCAGCTTCATGGGAGCCATGGGGCCATCAGCCTAGACACAGTTTTGGCTGTGGGGTCAACAACCTTACACAGCTGCCAGGAGGCCAGCAACCTCCTGGACTGGCCTAGTGGTTAAGAGCACGGACTGCTCTTGCAGAGGACCCGGGTTCGATCCCCAGCACCCACATGGTGGCTGAGAACCATCTTTAACTCCAGTTCCAGGGGAATCTGACACCCTCTTCTGACCTCCGAGGCATTGCACAACACAGGTGCACAAACCTGCATGCAGACAGTACATTCATACACATACAGAAATAAATAATTAAAAAAAAATAAAATAAAATGTCTGGCGCCCATACATGGAGCATATGACAATTCTGTGAACTCCAGCCCCTGAGATGGGAAGCCTGCCTATTTCTCCTAGGAAACTCTGCCACCAGCTACTAGTGTTACAATTCTTCCACTCCCCTGGCTCTAATCACTCGGCAATTTATGGCACCAGGAGCACCAAATGCCCCCCATGCTTGGTCTAGAGTTCCAGGGAGATTCCACTGGATGCGAGATTGCTGCTCTAAGTATACTAAGGATGGCACCTCAGTCAGTAGAGTTTAAAATTCACCTGGGACAGCTCTCCGACCAGCAAAAAGCTGGCAAGAACTTAAACTGTAACATATACAAATCTCCCACCCACAGGCTTTCTCAGCCACCAGTTCTGCCACCCTAAATTCTAATCCAAAAGAGAAAAAAAAAAATGGTTAAAAGGTCATCCTGTAGTTGTCAGGCTCTCTGGTTTCTATGCAAACAGGCTTTAAATTCCTCTGCCTTGCTGCATTGAAGCAGTAAATTAGCTAATCCCTGGCTACTTAAGATTTTCTAATGCTAATTAAAGCTCTTTACCCTTCCTGGCTGGTTTAGGCCCCATCCCCTTTCTGCAAGAAAAGAAAAAAAATTCAAGGGTTTGCAGTTTGATTCTGGGACCTATTGGACAGTAAAATCATTACTTTCCCTTTTATAATATATCAGATCTAACTTAATTGGTTAATATGCTAAAAGTTAAAAATGTTACTGTAGACATTTATTCTGTGACATGAGTCCCACTGTACTTATAGTCTAATAATACCCAGACTAAGACATCATCCAAGCATAGTTGTTTGTACCTATAATGTAACTTGTTATAATAATGTTTGTTTATATGCCTGTGCTTCTTGCTATTTGTATTTTATTAGTAGAATTAAAAGGAGACTCCTGAACGAACCACCAGTCCATTAAAAACAGAAATTGGTAACACCCCAAAATTTAATGTGTCACCTCAGAGAAAGAATGGGTCTTCACATTTCTTACTGTCTCTTGCCCTCCTCAGCAAGGCTCAGGGATCTTATGGAAGAGGTTGGCACATCAGATTGTAAAGGCAAAAAAAAGTGGGGGTGAATTTCTGTTGTGAAATCACAACAGAAACAGACTGGACTTTTATTTGATCAGCATGTTTGTGTATACAAACTTCTCCAACTGGACTTGGGGACCCTCAGTTGTATAAGAATTGGACACAGATGCTTACTAATTGGCTTTGCACGAATATTGCTAATGTTTATTGCTTATATTTACCCTGTATTTGGTTTTTACATGGACATTGATTAGTCTTAGTGCTTGCACAAAATAGTCATGGCCCAGACAAAGGTAACTGGCCACCATTACTATCTCACCTGAGTTTCCGGGGGAAGAAACAGAAGGAAGAGATATGGGCATGGCTGAGCTTGGGCATATGTGAGCCAGTACTTTAGCCAGCATGTTTTAGGGTCATGAGCCAGATCACAAGACTTCCTTGTTTACAATCCACAAGCTGGGATGAGATGTGCTGATATGAAGGTCTGGGATTGGCTGCTAGGAAATGATGTCAAGCTGCTTGCCCTGCAAGAATAAAGAGAATCTCTGCAAGCTTTGACACCGGACTGAGATCTCCAAGTTGTTTTTGTGACACATTTTCCTTAGCCAGATCCATTCATGAAACTGCTAATCTTTCACCTAGCTTTTCAGATTGTCTGGTTGTGGGGTTGGCTCCCCCGACTGGTTAGGTGGTCACAAAGGCTAATGGCATCCTGCCACAGGTTCAGTCATGTGTGGGGGCTGCTGAAGCCAACATTTTCCTGGCTGGGTTTGACCACGAAGCTGATGGCACCACAGCTTCACCACTGGGTCATCAATCTTACGTGGCTGCCCAGGGGCCAGCAGCCTCCTGGATATCTGGCACTTACAACAGCAGGAACCTGTGACATTTATGAAATATTTGTTTTACAAGCATGAGGACTTGAATTTGACTCCAACAATCAAAGTAAAACTGCCGGGCGTGATTGTACACTTCCAGTCACTACAGGAGAGGCAGGAACAGAGGATCACTGGGCCTTGTGTTGAGCCCACCCAGCCTACTGGAGTTCCAGGAATGAGACTGTTTCAAAACAGCAGGATGCTGTTCCTGAAGATGGAACCTGAGGATGTTCACTAGTGCCTACACATACATAAACGTGCATGTGTGGCCACACACGTGCAATTGCATACAAACACACATACACACACTCACACACCACATACACAAACATTAATTTTTTTAAAGGAAACAAAAAATCTACTATTCCTGTCAGGAACCTAAGAAGTAAGCATGCAGGGCTGGAGAGATGGCCTAGAGGTTAAGAGCGCCGACCGCTCTTGCAGAGGACCCGGGTTTGATCCCCAGCACCCACATGGCGGCCGAGAACCGTCTGAAACTCCAATTCCAGGAGAACTCCAGTTCCAGGGGAATCCGAGACCCTCTTCTGACCTCCGCGGCATTGCACGTCACGGGTGCACAAACTTGCATGCAGACAACACATTCATACACATACAGAAATAAATAAAATTAAAAAAATAAAAATAAAAAAATAAAAAGTAAGCATGCAAGTTTCTTTTGTTGTTGCCACTATCAGACAGAAATTACACCACACAAAAGGAAATTTCTTGATAACTAAACAAAGTATAAGTTGCAATGGGATTTTATCTGTATTGCTCCCCAAAGAGAAGACTTCATGCTCTTAAATGAGTGGCAGCTTCATCGCCTCCGCTCTCCGGCTTCAGCTGAGCTGAGTAGTAACTCAGGTCCTTAGGAAGGCTGTGGTAATTAACACTTGGAAATGTTAGAGTTCCTGCAGAGGTGTAATGGCCGCCCTTACCTTGTCAGCACCCTGTGATTCCTAATAGCAGATCAGAGGCAATGGCTTCAGGACCCGCTCTCGGGCCTTCTTGAAGTGACTATATTTCTCATCGGCGGTATTGGCAGGTGCCCTATTTAAACTCACTTACAGTTCCTAAGAAAACAACCCTAAGTAAGAATGCTTAAGTGGGTTTGTGTAGATGGAGAAAGGGACTTTGCATTCTTGTTTAATTTCTTACCAGTTGGGGGAGGTCTCTGAACTGTGGCTCCTTAATGAAATAAAAACATCAATAATTGTTGGTTTCATGGGGCTATGAAGAAAATCACAAGCAATGCATGATGCATAGTACAAAGTTCATTAGTCTACAGCAGAATATATAACTATGCAAGAATATCGCAAATAAGAAAGATGGTGAGTCTAACTCTTTCCCATTCTTTGTCCTGAAACAGAGCTCTAGTCACAAGGCAGTGGGAAATTCTTGCTGCAGAAAGGATTCAAGTAACTGAGAAAACATTCCTTACACACACCAGGGTGCCACCAAGCTAGGGTCACTAAATAAGATGCCCAGAGGGACCTGGTGAGAATGACCAATGCTTCCAAAGAGAGGAGCAATGGTTTGATTTTGGAAAACACATTAAACATTCAGAGTGTTCTTTAATTAAACATTTCATCCACAATCAAAAGAAGTTCCTGGCAGTAACAGGCTAGTCCCTACCATGAGGCTCACAACTGTAATTCAAATGGTAACTCCAGCCCTAGGGTATCTGATGCCCTCTCCTCTGAGGGCATCTGAACTCACATGCACATGCCCACATACAAACCCCCCCAACATATGCATAATTAAAAATGAATGTTTTTACAAAAGAAATTAGTATTTCTTCATTCACTCTTCATTGGTTTCCTGGCTCTACCTCTGTAGTGCTTTTGTGACTGTCTGCACAGCCACCGTGGCTCTCAAATGAGGATCTTGCAATGTGTGCACAGTTCAAACAAGAATGACAGGGCCCAAACACCTCAGGCCCATTGGAGCACCTGAGACATCATCATAGAAACCAAGTCCTTCTGAAGTTAAATGCTAAGACAATGTCCTGAGTGGAGTGTCTATACAACATGAAGGGCCAAGAGCTGGCAGATCTTAAATCATAGAATCCCAGTGAATATGGTAAGGGCTACCCACCAGCTGACTATCTGGGGAGGGACTTAGCAATTGGAGCTTAGAATCTTAGAACTCTTGCGCTCAGGGATGCAATAGCAGATGTTGTTTAATGCTCAAATCCTGACTTTGGGTTCATTAAGCACTAAGGGAAACCAGTGAGTGAACTGTCAGCATTAGATACTGGTAGGTAACTGGGTATAAGCACCTGATGAGGCAACCCAGGTCATTTTAACAGTGGGGCTGGCAGCAGGTGATTTGCATAAATCCTCATGACAAACTTTGATTCAGTGTGTGCTGAGGCCAAATCTGGAAGGAAAGTAGCCGATAGGCAGAGCCTTCTTCCTGGCTCCTGGGCGCAGGCTGAGGCAGAGCCTGGTTGC
Organism: Rhizomys pruinosus; assembly: GCA_009823505.1. Lineage (NCBI taxonomy): Eukaryota > Metazoa > Chordata > Mammalia > Rodentia > Spalacidae > Rhizomys > Rhizomys pruinosus. The sequence continues at coordinate 344,829 of VZQC01003434.1, read as the reverse complement.
CTAACAGTTCCATGCATGCCAACTTCTTCCACATGGGAAACCTCCGATGATCTCTTCATTGCTTTATACTCAATTCAAAATATAACCTAAATATGATCTTTGGAATTCTTAAGACTTCTTTCTGACCCCTCACCCTTTGAAACCAGTCTGCTGTCTGTCCATCCACAGCTCACAACCAGCACCAAACCAAGAACTTGATTGGAATTTCTCTCCCTCTGATCATGGTTATTCAGTGTCCTAGAAGTCACTACCATCTACTTTATTACAGAAGACTTTCCAATGCATGCTGTTCCCCCTCACTACATTCCACTTGCAGAAACAGTGGTCTGTGGTTCCATTTCCAGCTGCTGACCTGTCCCACTCTATTTTCATACATGGCTGCCCAGATAATTTCCCCAAAGTCTTTCCATTTCATTCCCTTAATCAAATATTACACAGGTGACTTCTGGTAAAAACTTGGAAAATTGAATATATGTATCTATCTCCATTATTTCCTGAAAACCCATTAAAATGACAGTAATGGCATATCACACACACACACACACACACACACACACACACACACACACACATATATATGAAAACAAGAGGGGTAAGAGAAGAGAAGCCTCTGTGCCCCCTCCCTCAGCCCTCAGTTTGGAGAACTAGGCTCAACAGGGCTGTTGGGAGGTTGAAGCATGACAGAGCCCCAAGACTCCACTCTTCACTAACCACCCAGAAGAGACAATGCAGAACAGAAGTCAGGGCTAAAACAAGAGGACGTCTTCAGAACTTCCATAAGCCACCAGCTTAGCTCTCTTCAGCTTAGCTCTCCTTTGCTCCTCTCGAAGCCAAATGACAAAATGGATGTTGAGCAGCTAGAAAACATGATAGACACATTCTAGGAATACTTGCATGAAAATAGATGCATATGCTAGCGATTTGAACTCCAGCATAGTCCATTAAAGAGCACAATCTGCCATCATCCACTCCAGCACTTCTGTGCATCCATAGAAGGGCCTTGCTCAAGTTCATGTCTCACCAGCAACAAAAATGAAGGTGAAATGAGGCCTCTTGACTCCCAGCCAAATGTTCTGAAGTGTCTAAGTGCCTCTGCAACTGAGAACATCCTCTTGGAAATGTGAGAGAGTACATTCCAAAGAGCAATCCATCCTGGCTTCAGAAAGCAAAGAGAGAATGAATGAGTGTCCCTGTGTCAGCAACAAGGGACAACACTTTTAAATGATGGTTTTTGCATAGATAACTTTAGAGTTAACAACATCAGTTTATCAGCTGACTTTAACCAGAAAAGATGTCAGTTCTCTTTGATGAGATTTAATTGCAAGGATAAAGTTTGTGCTGTTTTATCTCCTGCCTGAAAAAAAAAAAAAAAACTCTAATACTGCTCTAAAACCTCCTCCCACAATGGCCTCCTAGGCCTTGGGCAAAGTGAGTTGCTACTGTATAATAACTGGTTTATGGGGCATTCTTTTATTTGTTTAGTATGAATCAGCTTGCTAGGATTATATGCATAGAATTGAGTGTTTCATGCTTTTAACTCAAGCAACAGACAGGAACCCAGTAGCAGCTGGCAGTAGCCCAAGGCAGAGCCTCACAGCCTGACCTCCTTCCTCACAGCCTGACCACATCAGCCCCAGACCTAATGATCAGCCCCACTCTGCTCTCTCCATCCTGAGTCCCTGCCTAATAACTCGACTCATTCTTACATAGCCCAAACCTAGCTGATTTCACAGGATTTCTATTTCTCACCCAAGTAATACTGCATTTTTTAGACTAGATTAAAATGCCTTTTGTAATGCCTATGTATTCTGGTCCCCAGGGCATGTCCTGTGGCACGGAAGCCCAGTGCCTAAATCCCTGGTGACTGATCTATTTGAACAACCACTCTTATTCTTCTTCAGAACTTGTTTTCCTCCTCCATACAACAGGAACAGCCCCAGGGGAAGAGCATAAAACACTTGAGACATAGAAGATGGAATGGGGAAGGAGAAGAGTAATTTCTAGAACAGGCACCATTTACTAGGTGAAAAACTGAAGGTAATTCAATTTCTCTACACTTCATGTGTATCGTCTAAAAAATTCATTCATTCAACCACTGGTTTTGCAAGCCTTCTCTGAGGCAAGCAGTGTTCTGGAATCTTTGGAAACATTAATAAGGACAACAGGTCAGGATCACTGTCCTCTGGAGATCTGAGTAACTGTGCACCTTATTTCACAGCATTGTGGTGAAAAATAGATTCTGAAGACAGAAAGCACTTTATGAACATAGCTATTTTCCACTGATGCCAGTTATTGTTGCAGGCACTAGAAGAATCCCAATGTTAGGTTGGGCAGGGGCAAAGGCAAGATGGCTGTGGTGGTTTGAATGAGTGTCCCCCATAGGCTTTAAGTATTCAGACATGTCTCCAGTTGGTGGCACTGTTCTTGGAGGTCTTAGAAGGTGTAGCCATGCTAGAGGAAGTACGTTATTGGGGGCAGGCTTAGTGAATTTAACAAGCCTTGCAGTCTCCAGTCGCTCTCTCTGCTTCCTGTGCTCATTGCAAGATGTGACCCTCGGCTTGCTGCTCCAGCCCCGGCCACCACGCTTCCCGCCACAATGGACTCTGATTCCCTGGAACCGTCAATTGTAAGCTCAAATAAACTCTTCCTTTTATAAGTTCCTTTGGTCATGGTGATTTATCACAGCAACAGAAAAGTGACTAATACAGTTATTTGGTACCAGAGAGTGGGCTGTTGGCTGTGAAGAACCTGACCATGTGGATGTTTGGTCAGAAATGTGGAAGACTTTGGAACTTTGGGCTAGAAAAGCTGTTGACTACTGTAAGCAGAGATTAACAGGCCATTTTACTAGAAGCCTGGAAGAAAGCATTGCTGCAAAAAATGTAGTTCCAGAAGAAAATAAAGACTTAGGCAGCAACTGGAATATTTTGATAAAGA
>VZQC01003434.1:309027-340779 GCA_009823505.1 Rhizomys pruinosus | reverse complement strand
ATTGGGAGTATGTAATTTGTCTTTTGATTTTACAGGAGCTTACAGTTTAGGAGATTGGCCTGAGTCTCAGAAGAGACTTTGGACTGTAGACTTTTGAATGGCATTGAAACTGGTAAAGACTATGGGGACTTTTAAGGTTGGACTAAATGCATTTTGCATTTTATATGGTCAGGAGCCTATGGGGGCCAGGGAGTGGAATGTGTTGATTTGAATGAGTGTCCCCCATAGGCTTTAAGTATTCAGACATTTGTCTCCAGTTGGTGGCACTGTTCTTGGAGGTCTTAGAAGGTGTGGCCATGCTAGAGGAAGTACGTTATTGGGGGCAGGCTTAGTGAGTTTAACAAGCCTTGTGTTCTCCAGTCACTCTCTCTGCTTCCTGTGCTCATTGCAAGATGTGACCATTGGCTTGCTGCTCCAGCCCTGGCCACCACGCTTTCCACCACAATGGACTCTGATTCACTGGAACCATCCATTGTAAGCTCAAATAAACTCTTCCTTTTATAAGTTCCTTTGGTCATGGTGTTTTATCACAGCAACAGAAAAGTGACTAATACAATGGCATAGACCAGAAAGACCCTCCTTTCTTTTCCAGTCAGGCCAGATTCCCCTGAGACCTCTGGACCTCCAGATCTGAGCCCTTCTTGCTTAACTGGCCAGATTCCAACAGGTTACCATCTCCCACCCCAAAACAAGGCTCTCCCCACCTCTCAGAAGCATGCTTTTCATGGCCTTCAGGATGGTTGTTGGCCATCAATGAGAGAGAGAGAGAGAGAGAGAGAGAGAGACCGAATTTCCTGAAATAAATGCCTACCCTTATCTACTGTTTAATTTAGACCAATTCTGCCTTTTCTTAGAGTTGGTTATACTTCTAACCCAAACCCAAGATTTGGTCAGATAGTCTCACTCTGATTGTAAACAAACCAAGAGCTGGAACCAACCCAAATACCCCTCAACTGACAAGTGGATGACAAAGATGTGGTACATCTACACAATGGAGTACTACTCAGCGATAAAGAAAAATGACATCATAAACTTTCCAGGTAAATGGATGGAACTCAAGGCCATTATGCTAAGTGAAATAACACAGTCCCAGAAAAACAAGTGGCGAATGGTTTCCCTCATTTGTGTATGCTAACACCAGGTCCCCAGATGAAGGGCAAGCTGAACAACATTACTGTTATAATTCTGTTTATCTGAAAGCAACTATGTTGTTATAATGTAAATCTCTTAATGGGCTCTAAAATTGATCCACCACTGTTCTAGTCTGTCTTTTATTGCTGTGACAAAACACTCTGACCGACACCAACTTGGGGAGGAAAGGGTTTATTCAGATTACATCTCCTGGGTCACAGTTCACCACTTAGGGAGCACAAGGCAGGAACTCAGGGCAGGAACCTGGAGGCAGGAGCTGAAGCACAGGCTATGGAGGAAGGCTATTCACTGGCTTGCTCCCTGGCTCATTCCCAGCCTGCCTTCTTATACTGTCACTGCTCGACAATCAGACAATACTCCACAGATGTGGCCACAGGCCAAACCAATGGAGCCAATTCCCCAATTGAGGTTCCCTCAACCCAGGTGTGTCAAGTTGACACTAAAGCTATCCAGCACAACCACTTACTTTCAAACTCTGTAATTACTGTATGTGAGTAGAAAGTATGTATTCATATTTTAGAGTAATATAAAATTAAAGGAGGAAAATGTGAATTCCTAAACATAAAAAAAAGACAGAGAGAAAGATGCAGGACAGTTATGGCAGAATGCATGATCTGGGGTGGGGTGGATGGGAAAGGGGAATATGTCTAAACTGAACTGAGAAATGATGTCTGAAATACACAAAAACATCAATAAATTCATTAAAAAAAAGAAACCAAGAGTATAGCTGTAAGTAACTTCCATGATTATCCAGCCATGGACTTGGTGTGTAATCATGGAGGTATAACACCATGGACTTGGTGTGTAATCATGGGGGTATAACACCATGGACTTGGTGTATAATCATGGGGGTATAACACCATGGACTTGGTGTGTAATCATGGGGGTATAACACCATGGACTTGGTGTGTAATCATGGGGGTATAACACCATGGACTTGGTGTGTAATCATGGGGGTATAACAGCATGGACTTGGTGTGTAATAATGAGGGTATAACACCATGGTCTTGGTGTGTAATCATGGGAGTATAACACCATGGACTTGGTGTGTAATCATGGGGGTATAAAACCATTGACTTGGTGTGTAATCATGGGGGTATAACACCATGGACTTGGTGTTAAACTGTGAGTCTCTCAAGCTGGCAAATGGCTTAGCAGGTAAAGAGTTTCCCACAAACTTGATGATCTGGGTGATGACTTCTGAAGTTTGCATTAGGAAGTTCACAGCTGCAGACCCGAACTGCAGAAAGAGAGAACTACTCCTGCAAGTTGTCTTCTGGTTTCTACACATGTGCAGTAGTACATGCATATACACATACACACAAACATGCATATACATACATGTATAAATTAATATATGCAATTATAAATATTAAATGTGGGGCTGGAGAGATGGCTCAGCCATTGAGAGCAGTGGCAGCTTTTGTAGAGAACCTGGGTTCAAATCCCAGCACCCACATGGCAGCTCGCAATTGTCTGTAACTCCAATTCCAGGGGATCCAAAGCTGCCTTCTGTCCTCCATGGGCACTGCACAACACACTTATACACATAAAATAAAAATAAATATAAGTAAAAACCTTTAAATGTGACCTACCTACCATAGGAGCCCCCCGCCCCTTATGCCACAAGATCTGAACACAATGGGGTCCCAAGGATAGTTTGAGGGGTAGGCGAGCACAGTAAGGAGAACTGCAGTGAAAGAAATCTGGCTGAAGCAGACTGACCTGATTCTGTCATTCCATTCTGCTTGACCTCTCGGAGCCGTGCGTGTGGTTACAATTTAAAATTGGAACAGACTGTTAAGATTATGATGATATATTTTTGTTTGGTAAGTGCCATTTTCAGTTATATGTGCTATTCCTTTCATAATTAGTATAACAAGTGATGTTGAAACGGTGTGTGGAAGTGTTAAAAGCTCATCTGCTCCAGGTATTAAATATGTTAAATGTCTTAATAGATGCCTAATAAATGAAATGGAGAATGAACTTAAAATGCAAATAATAATGCCGAAAACAAATCACTTGATTCTCATTAGAAGTAAATAAACGATGTCCTTTGGGAGGAAGTTACTCTAAAATATTCAGATTCTATCAGATATGGTATTTCTGCAGCTGCGAGTCAACACCACCCAGAAGTGTGGGGACATCATTTGAATCAGAACTCACTTCCATCAGGGGATGCACATCTGAACTGTCAACCATGTTTAGTTCTCTGTCATGTCTCTGTATGTGTACATACCAGAAAACACACATGGACATGCACACAGGAAATCACATACATACACACACAAGAAAACATAAATAAACACACAGATACATACACATACACAAATACAGATGCACACACACACACATATATAGACACACATGCACCCAATACATACACATATGCACAGGAAAACAAACACATATATGCATACAAACACACACATATATACAGGCACACACATGTGAACACACACATACAAACACACACATAATGTGTACACACACATATATATATACACATACATACAGGAAAATACAAATACATAGACATGCACACATGTACACATTCGTACAAACACACATATACTTAAAACACACACAGGAAACCAAATGCAAATAAACATACATGCAATACACACATATATTTATATACACACAGGAAAACACATATACACATAAAAACCTACACAAAGGTAAACTTACACACAAACACACATAAATGCACACATACATACTAATACATACACAAATACACCCTCATATATACACATGCACTCACATAAACACATACATATATCCTCATATACATACACATACACATACATACAAATATTAATACATGCACACACATACATTTTTCTGTCTTTCCCAGTCCATTCCAATGGCAGAATAATGTTTTGGTGCCAAGTCTCTTTTCCATCTCAAAGACAAGGAAATGGTACCCCCTTTCCTAAGAGTCTTGAGTCAATTCTACTTTATAACAAAAGACAGAGGAAAACAGGCCTCCACAGACAGGTGTGACAGACTTCCAGTCTCAGGCCACCTCCTGGGATACACACTCCAGGATAAATTGCAAAAGCTAGAACATACCAGAAAGCAAATGGCTGGCTTTCCTTTCATTATGAAGCATTTGGTATAGGAACTTTAATCAATTTTTCATCTACTTCTATGTGCAGAGTTGAGTGTGTACCATAGACAGAGCAGTAATTCACATAGTTTTAACATTTCTTTAAATGGTTACTGTTTACCTATAGGGGGACCCCACAGGGAACTTGGCCTTCAAACCTAAGACCATACCAACATCTCTCAAGAGATCAAAGCTATCACCTTAAGGTGCCTTTATAAGGTCTAAGTCACTACACCACCAGGAGCCAAATGTCCAGTCACATAACAGTGTGGACACCACCTGAAACTTCTAGAGAGAATCAGCCAGCCCCAAACCTCAGCCTTGCTGAGTGGGGTATTGATTTAGAGAACAATGTGTTCAGTGGGGTTTGCTCAGGCCTGGGAGAAATTCTTCAGTTGCTAACCCACTGAGTTCTAAATGATGAATTATAGAATGGCTTGGTCTTTTTGGATTTCTTTTATTCTTCAAGAAACACAAATGACAGTTTTTATGTAAAATTAAATGCTCTCACAGCACTAGTGGTGCAATTCAAATATGTTTTCAGTATTTCCTCTGGAAATTTACAGAGTGTAAAATAATTTGCCCTGCTTGAGTTTCTTTTTTTATTGACATAGAATTAACTTTGCTGACTTGATAAAACAAAACTAAATTAAGCTGGAATTGCATTAATTTTGGTTTTTTTAAATAGCTGCTTCAGCTAAGATAGCCTTAGTAGAAATATGCATTTTATGCTTTATTTAACACTGTGGAATTTCTCTCTCATTGAGTATGAGAATTAAGTAGTTTCACTTGGACTCTTTTTTTTTTTTTTTAATTTTATTTTTATTTCTGTATGTGTACGAATGTATTGTCTGCATGCAAGTCTGTGCACCCGTGTCGTGCAATGCCGCGGAGGTCAGAAGTGGGCGTCGGATTCCCCTGGAGCTGGAGTTCTCCTGGAGTTGGAGTTTCAGACGGTTCTCAGCCGCCATGTGGGTGCTGGGGATCGAACCCGGGGACTCTTTTGTTTACTTATTAGTTTGGCAAACAAGTAGTTGACTGACACTTAATTTCCTTTTGTGAATTCACACTTTCCAAATACAATGATCACCTGAACTAACTAGGCCCCCTAAAGCAAAAGAAAGCAAAGAATATCTTGTAGAAGTTCCAGAACCTTCCATTTCCCTTTGGATGCAAAGATTTCTCATAAGCATATTGCTTTTCTCCTTACTAGAGTATTTACATTGGAATCCACCATAGAGTCTTGTTCTACGATTCAACATCATAACTAATCAAACCACAGTTGTTGTTTTTTTCTCCTCAACCATCTTAGAAACTGCTCCATGCCTGAAGCATAATATCTACTAGCTGTCCTTGACTTCCCAGGAGAGCTGTTGCCAGATATGGGCACTCACCTCTGGTGTGCATTCCTGCACAGTGTGTCATGACAAGTGACATAAAACATCAAAGGGACATTGTGACAGTGGACTACTCACATGTGCAGGGTGGCTGGCTGGCTGGCTCCCCTTGCTGTTCTTTCCCAGGGACAGCCACCCACATATCTTGGACTTGGATAGCTGTGAACTCCCCTAGGCTGCTCCTGACTACATGGAGGATGCTAAATAGCCCTGTCTATCCTGGGCTGGCGACTTTCATTTCTTTTCCTACCTTTGTATGCCGTGCACACTTAGCAGCTTTAAACAACCCAAATTTATCTCAGAATTCTGAAGGTCAGAATCCGGGTGTTTTACTCCAGCCCTGAAGTCAAGCTTACTGCAAGGCTCTAGGAAGAATCTATTTCTGACCCCACCATAAATGCTGGCAGAACCTAGTTTCTTCGGCAGTCCATCTTAGAGCTTAGTAGGATCACCAATCTTCAGCATGCATAGAATCTCTTAACTCTTCTCTCTGGCTGTATTTCTCCCCTCTGCCATTCTTTCTGCCCATTTTCTTACCTTAATCTAAGAATGTCCTCAGTGTTCCATTGTCATCACATTGAGCCATGTCCATAATCTAGCCTGATATCCTTATTTTATGTTCTGAAATTTTAACTATAAAAATAATCCCTCTTTTCTACATATCTGGGTCATAGATCTCAGAGAACAGACTACAAACAGCTTTGGGGGACTGCCCACATACTGCATGCAAGAATGGGGGCTTGAAGTGGCAGAGGCATGAGAGGTGACCAGCCCAGTTACAGGAGGACTTTTTAACATCCAGTTGTCAGAGCAAAGTCACAGGATCTTGCCATTGTCAGGCTGGGTGGGCACACACAGCTGCATGGAAAGGATGGCTAAAGCTATGATCTCCCACAGACCAGTAAAGATCGTACAGTGGTTTATAGTGCTCTAAACACCATGTGACAGACAGAAGTAAATATCTTCACAATAAAGCGGTTGTCCACCATGTCCAACCAGCTGTAAGATTACCATCAGCCTGAACACAATGTGAACAACTATTGATAAGAGACTGCATCTTGTTCCTAAATAGTGGCCAGCACATGCTGAAGCTCAAATAAGACCAGCATTCACACCCACTTTCCTATGCCAGGAACTATTGAAGATGTATGTGTTACTTCATGACAGGTGCACAAGGCAGCCTTCGCTCACTCTATGAGCTGCAGACACACTCCATACACCGTGAAGCAGAAGCAAACCGATGCCATGATACTTGCCTAAGGCCATACAACTAATAAGTAACCAAATCAGTGTGTGACTAGAAAGGGAGCAAATGTTTAATATCACAGAGAATCTGCATAAGAGTCTCATAGCCTGCTTGAAGAAGTGAAACACTTTGGGCTACAGAAAACAAACGAGTATGTGGCAAAAGGATGGTCTTGGTCACTTTTCTATTGCTGTGATACAAATAATGTAGAAGGGAACTTATAAAAGGAAGAGTTTATTTGAGCGTATGGTTGCAGGGGAATTAAGAGCCCCTCATGGTGGGGAGGCAGGGTGGCAGGAGGGGCTAGAGCAGGAGCAGAAAGCAGAGGCCCCCATCTTCAAGCAGGCACAGGAAGCAGAGAGTGACTGGAGATCTCACAAGGCTTCCTCTAGCATGGCCAAACCTTTTAAGATCTCCCCAAATAGTGCCACCAACTGGGGACGAATTGCTCAAATACTTGGAATCTATGGGGGGAATTCTCATTCAAACCACCACAGGGATGTATAAAGAAGGCAGGTTGACAGGGAGGAGAGAGGAGAGGATAGAGACAGGAGAAACAAGAATGCATTATGTACATGATGAAATTGTGCAGAAACAAATTTAATGAAGACTATCAAAGCAATAAGCTGATCCCAAAGGTACTGTTAGAGACAGAGAGGCAGGAGAGCCTGGCACGGCATTTGCACAGCAAAATGGCAACAGCAGAGAACACTGTTCTATACTTTAAAGAAGCTGTAAGAAAGGGTTTCAGAAGTTTTTACCATTAAGAAATAATGAAACCTTTTAGAAATAGGTACTTTTAACTGGATTCAAACAGAATGCAATGCATTATACATGTATCAAAACATCAAGTTATTCTGTAACTGTGCTGGATAGCTTTAGTGTCAACTTGACACACCTGGGTTGAGGGAGCCTCAATTGGGGAATTGGCTCCATTGGATTGGCCTGTGGCCACCTCTGTGGAGTATTGTCTTGATTGTTGAGCAGTGTGGGAGGGCCCAGTCCACAATGAGTGGTGCCACCCTGGGCAGGTTGTTGTGTACCGTATAAGAAGGCAGGCTGGGCATGAGTCAGGGGAGCAAGCCAGTAAACAGCATTCCTCCATGGCCTGTGCTTCAACTCCTGCCTCCAGGTTCCTGCCCTGAGTTCCTGTCTTGGGCTCCCTAAGTGATGAACTGTGACCCAGGAGATGTAAGCTGAATAAACCCTTTCCTCCCCAAGTTGGTGTCGGTCAGAGTGTTTTGTCGCAGCAATGGAAGACAAACTAGAACAGTAACTATGCATGCTTTTTATATTTTAGGTCAATTTAAAATTTTACTAAAATTAAACTAAATTAGGAAGTGGAATAACCAATTTGGGTTCCAAAGCATTTCCCATTTGAAAAGAGTCACATAGATGAAGGACAGAATGTACACAATGCGCTAAGCTCCACACTCAGTGCTGAGGTTTAAGAAGCCTCCTGAGAGCCCGCCAGTGGCTCCAAGACAACTGCTCACAGGTGACTGGGACACAGAAAAATGCACAGTTGTGCTATAAATAAGTGTAAGACGTGCCAAGGTCAGGAGGGCTCAGGGCTGGAGAGAGAGCGTGGAATGTGAATGAGGAGAGGAAGAAGAGGAGGAAAGGAGACAGGGCTTCTCTGAGAGCACTTTGGTATTTCAGCTGCAGGTTATGTCCAACACTTTTGCTGCCCATGAGTCTCACATTCATTCATTCATTCAATATTTGAAACATAGTTGTTGATGATAAGCATTTATTTAGGCTTCAAAAATATAATGGAAAATGAATGGTGGGTTCTTAGAACAGGGTCTAACTATAGATCGTGTGATTTCATGGGGCTTTCAGTGGAAATCTCAGGGAAGGGAAGGAGCCAGACACAGATAAAATGGAGGTGTGCACTCCAGGCACGGGAGGGCAGAAAGTAGCAGAGAGGTTCTGATGTTTTGGATTTTGTCTGAGGATTAATGTGACCAGAAGGCAGAGGGTAGAAAGGAGGACCCCGGCAGTGCCACAGAGGCCAGGAGGATGTGCGAATGCTCACAGGCCCCCGTCTCAGAATGAACTCTGTGTCTGAAGCCAAGCATAAGGTAGTTTCTTTTTCTAAGATTGCTTGGTGCTATGTAGTAAGTGGAGTTCCCAAGAACAAAAAGAAAGGTAGGAGACACCATCCAGGTAAGAAACCACACCAACCTCAAAGTAGAGGAAGGGCGGCCTGGATAGACTGGAGATCCACTGATCAAGTCAATAATCTTTCTCTATCAGTGAATGAGAAGGGTGGATGGGGAAGAGATGGGAGGGGAGTTTTCAGAAGATACTTCAGAATATTTTCTCGTTCACAGAAGCTAAGAGAGGTGATAAATAATGTTCTACAGAAAGCTGGAACAAAAGAAGAGCTATGTATCTAATGGGGTATATTTGTCATGCTGAGCTTTGTCAACTTGACCCAACCTGGAACTACCTGGGAAGACTGTCTCAATGTGGGATTGGCCACAACAAGTTGGCCTATGGGCATGTGTATGGGGAATTGTTTTAAACTATGTTAATTGATTGGAAAGACCCAGCCCATGGTGGGGTGTGAGCCACTCCCTAGACAGGAGATCTTGAGCTGTGAAAGGATAGAGAAGCCGCGCTGAGCACAGGCCAGCCAGCTACTGAGATGAGAATTTGCATGCCAGCCACTTCTCTGGATAACAGCCGCATTCTCTTATCAGACCCTCTCAGATCACAGCTCAGTTTGCTTTTCTCCTGGGCATTTGCTGCTTCCCAGCTAAGGTGGCTGACTGCTTCTCACTGGGTCCCAACCATCATTTTAACCGTTCTAGGTCCTGATATGTTAGGAGCTAGGCCAGGTTGGTAATGATGAATGATTTAGGGCAGAGACTGGCTTTGTAACTGTAAAGACAGAGAAGAGCAAAAAGGTAGATCTGAGGAAACCAGCTGTTCATGAGGGTAAAACAGTGGCCCAGTGACGTGTTTGAAAGGCCAATCAGCAATAGTGAGAGGCAGAAGAAAAAGAAAGAGAATCAGGAAGTGACTGGTTATGCAGAACCTAGAGCCCCATCCATTAGGTCCTTGTGTGTTACTTCCTGGAGCAAATGAATACAGACCATGTTAGCAGGGCCAAGCCAGGGTGTAGAGTGCCTCCATTTTGGTTAAACTTTGTCCGTTCCTGTATCTGCACTAATTTGGTTTCTGGAACTAAAGTAAGTTGTTTCTCTAGATTTTTGCCTTCCATGCTCCACAGACCTCAAGAAACAGCCAGCCAGGAAAGTTACTTATGGGTGACCTAAAATGTTAACTGACTACTCACTAGTTAACAGAGTAATGGGCAACCGTGAATCAAAGAGGAAACTTTTCAGTCTACTTCCCCCCTCCACTAAATGGTATAATAATGGAGCTTGGCTAGGCTACCAGGTTCTGGTCTTTCCTCAGACCCCCCCCATCTATCTGTCTAATAACTCTAATAAATCTGTGACCCAAATAGCCATCTACCTCAGCATCTGTCTTGAACCCTTAACTCAAGGCCTTTCAGCACTGTGCTCTCATGGAATGATGTCCTTTGGAATCAATGAGTCTGGATAGATAGGATTTTGTAGTGCCAAGATTAAAACCTTTAAGAGCTGGCACAGGCCTGGAGGCCTCTCTGCTCATTATAGACCATTTGCAAGAGCCTCAGAAAACACACACACAAAACAAACAAACAAACAAACAACCAGGAACACATACTAAGCCTTGCCTAGAAAGCTACCCTAGAGAGCCACTTAAACACCCTCTGCACACTGTCCTGATAAACCATTTTGTGGGGGAAAGGAAGTAGAAAGTACCCAGATTGCCTGTGAATAACCTGGGCTAGTCCGTAGGGTGCAAGCTTAGCAGTGATTACTTTTTGCTTGGCATAGCATGTCCAGGAATGTCTACCTTGCTTCTCCTCTCTTGTGGCCAGCCTTGGATGGGCTCAGTCATGTCCTGTTCCTTCTAGACTGTTGAAGGCATATTGCTCTGCAGTGCCCTACATGGAATAAACCTTTGTCACATCTGTCATTTTACTGTTAACCCGTGTTTTCCTCTGTGCCTCTAATACATCTCTCATGTCCTAGGCAAGACAGAATCAGAGTGAGTAAATCTGGGACAGGAAGGCTGGTGCAGCATTTATTTTCTTCTTCACACTTCAAACTTCTACTCAGTGGTGGGCCCGTTGAGTTTTGCCCTAGACTGTCTTTCTTGTAGGTATGCCATGACCTGAGGTCTTTGGGGTTTGGAAGAGGTCAAAGCTCAGGATTGTTGTCTGAGCTAGAGCTCAGTCTCTCTAGTTAAATCCAGCAATAAAATCTTTTTAAAAACATTTTTGGGAAAGACAATGAAAGGACAAGCAATAAAGCTCCCAGAAACCTCTGTGGTCCTTCCCACCATCTTTACATGCACAGTCTTGGATGTCTCTGTTTCTCTGTAGATAATATGTAAATGTCTTTTCATTGTTTGATGTATATTGCATGTTAGAATTGTTTTCTAAAATATCTCAACACATTCTCAGGTGTTAAAAAAAAAAGCTTTAAAATAATGACACAGCTTATCAGCAGTGGTGAGCATAACACCAAGTGAGGAGTTAGAAAAAAGCTGGAAAAAGTCAACGTAGAATCTATTTTGAGTAAACACTCAAGTGGATTTGTCAATTGCTAACATTTAAAATAAATGCATGTTTTAAATCAGAAGACCAATTGAAATTTGATAAGATTGCTTAGCTTACAGCTAGAATATCATTTTAAGAAAATTCCTCAGCAAATTGCATTACAAATACACATAGACTTAGACATAGATTAACAGACACCTCTTCAAATCTCTCATTTTCTTGATATAACATTCATTTTGATGGCATATGAAATATCACAGGAATATACTTGACCTCTCTTGGGCTGACTTGACTGTGCGGTATTTGATGAGAATCATAAGACCTCATGTGGTTTTCCAGAAATGCTATTCCCATGAAGAAAATGCTCAGTGACAAGTAATTATACAGGTGTAGCTAAGCCGCGAACACAGAATATCTTTTGGGAAAGCATAAAAGCTCTTCTCAAATGCAGAAACCATTGAAGGTTGCATTTACCTTGAATGTTTTCCTAGGAAAAAACAAATACTTCCACAGACTTAAATAGTTCATAGGAAGTTAATCTCTTGAAACAGGCTCATAAACTGCAGCCTCAGTTGGCTTTGAAATTGGTGGTTAGAGAGATGGCCTAGCAGTTAAGAGTGCCAACTGCTCTTGCAGAGAACCTGGGTTCGATCCCCAGCACCCACATGGCAGCTGAGAACCGTCTGTAACTCCAATTCCAGGAGAATTCCAGTTCCAGGGGAATCTGACACCCTCTTCTAACCTCCGCGGCATTGCACGACATAGGTGCACAGACCTGACCTTGGTGTTTTGGGAGGATGTGGAGACATTTGGAACTTTGGCTGGGAAGATCATTGAATGCCTAAGAGATCATTGCTGTGGAGCTTGGAGGAGTTTTGTGAAGGATTTGTAGAAGAGAGAGGCCTGGCTTGTGAAGTTTCCAGTTTCAAAGGAAGCAGAGATCATCAGGACTGTGTAATCTGTGGATCTGGCACTGGGGCTGAAAAAATCAGCTTAATTAACAAGAGACCAGAACCGGAAGGAAAAGCTTTGTTGTACTGGGACAATTGATGCTGGTAGCTGGGGCTTGAAATTCAGCTGTAAGTAACAAGAGACCAGCATCACTGTGGTGAAATCTTCTGGGAAGAATTTCTTCAGGGTCAGCACACAGAAGCTGTGTCCAGAAAGGGGCCTGAGCCTCCATTCAAGCAGAAGCAGGACTTGGTAGTGTGTAAGAGTCTCCTATATGGTTCTGGTGTTGAAATTTGAGGGGGTCACAGAGCAGCAGGCTTGGCACTGTGGAGGTCAGGAAAGACCATTGGTGGAAGTGCATCTCAGTTGCAGTGAAGACCCCAGGATTGCAGGGGTCATGGAGAGAAGCGGAGGCTTTGCACAGGAGAGGTCAGAAGAAAGACATTGGTGAAGGTGCTGCCTCAGTTTCAGTGGCGACCCCAGCGTTTTGGAGATGCCGGGACCATGGGAGACCACAAGAGCAGGGGCAGGTGGGGAATGGAGTCGGCCTGGGCCTGCGAGATGAGCTGTGTGGCTTGGACCACAAGCAGAGAAGGGACTCCGAAACCCTTTGGAGCCCAGAAGATTGTGAGGAATCCCAGGTGTCCAGCTTGAGCTATTTGCCGGACTTAGTTTTGTTTGAGAGTGCCTGATCTTCCCTTTTGAAATAAGACAGTACTTTTTTGGATTTACAGAGCCCACAGTTAAGAGACTTTTAATAGACTGTGAACTTTTAAATGTTTGGACATTCTAAGGAACGTGTGGCTTTTAAGTTGTACTGCTTAGGTTGTGATAATTTTAACATCATACTTTGGGATAAGAACTGAAAGGTGGTGGTTATAATAGTGGATGTGTTTTGTGTGTCAAGTTGACAAGGGGTCGATTGTGCTGGATAGCTTTAGTGTCAACTTGACACACCTGGGTTGAGGGGCCTCAATTGGGGAATTGGCTCCATTGAGTGGCCTGTGGCCACATCTGTGGAAGTATTGTCCTTGATGTACGGGCAATGTGGGAGGGCAAGCCACAACGAGAGAGTCCACCGGGAAGGTTGTTTTGTACCGTATAAGAAAGCAGGCTGGGCATGAGCCAGGGAGCAAAGCCAGTGAAAATACTCCTCCATGGCCTGTGCTTCAGCTCCTGCCTCCAGGTTCCTGAGTTCTTGCCTTGGGCTCCCTGAGAACTGTGACCCAGGAGTAAGCTAAATAAACCCTTTCCTCCCCAAGTTGGTGTTGGGCAGAGTGCTTTGTCACAGCAATGGAAGACAAACTAGAACACCTAGGAAAAAACAAATACTTCCACAGACTTAAATAGTTCATAGGAAGTTAATCTCTTGAAACAGGCTCATAAACTGCAGCCTCAGTTGGCTTTGAAATTGGTGGTTAGAGAGATGGCCTAGCAGTTAAGAGTGCCAACTGCTCTTGCAGAGAACCTGGGTTCGATCCCCAGCACCCACATGGCAGCTGAGAACCGTCTAACTCCAATTCAGGAGAATTCCAGTTCCAGGGGAACTGACAACCCTCTTCACCTCCGCGGCGATGCATGCAGACATAGGTGCACAGACCTACATGCAGACAGTACATTCATACACATAAAAAAAAAAAAAAAAAAATGGAAATGTGGTAGGGGCATCAGGACTTGAGAGTATTCAGTATAGCATTCTGCGGTGAGAAAAGCCAGAGAGGGGGTAGATAAAGGCCAAACCACTCAGAGTGTCTCTGGGAACTCAAAAGGATCTTTGAAGCTCAGAATCACTGTTGGATTCAAATTGGGCTCCATGAACTCCCAGCATTTACAGTGCTAAGGAGCTTGTGAAATATAGACACGTCTGTCCCACATTAGACCTCTGCAATCAGGTGACTCTTCTACAGCTAAAATCTAAGCAGCATTCAGTTGCACATAACTAGATTTTATGTGCAGGATCTGTAAGAAACTATGGTGCTTCTAAATACAACTTTACACCAAGCAGTAACCGACTCTACTTAGGTTTGCTAAGGTGATCTTCTTAAACTGTATCAATAGCCATAATAAAAAGTGATGCTGATACAGTAACTTTTCTTCTTGGACACAAATTATTCATGAACCATGAATCTAAATACATGGTTAAGGGACAACAGTCACCAGTGTCACTGTACTTACTCCTATGTTTCTTTTATGTTTTGTGATAGTTTTTCCAATTAATTCCTTTAACCCACCTTATGAGCATGCCGTGTCTACCAGGCATTGCATTGTTCATGGGACACAGAGGAAGAAAATATTCATCAGCATGATGCAACCTCATTTCCACCTGTTCAACATGACAAAATAATGCATAATTTTCTAAGGAGAGGATGTATATCATGGAGGTGTTTGAAGATCCTATCATAGATAGAGGCTTTTATCTCCTAAAATACTGGTACATTTTTAAGGGTGGCCACAGTCAAACAGAGCTGATTTGGTAACTTTTGCAAACATACATTTGACTCAATAAGCATGTTTTCTCTCCTAGATTGGTAAACAAAAGCCACAGGAGATATTTGTTAGGAGGAAGGTGTACTTCAGTGTTATTATGGAAAGAAGAAAATACATAAAACAACACCCATGCTATTGGGTAAATCCCCTCCAATAATTTTTGTATATCTTTTGATTCTTCTATTTTACCCTTGACTGAAAAGTGAAAATCATTTATGAGGAAACAACAAAACCACAATTTCCATGTTACTCATTTTTGTATTTTTCTATTGTAGTAAAAGACACATAACATAAACTTTGCCGTTTCAGCCAATTTTATGTGTTCATTTCAATAATTACATTTAAATACCGGCACATTTTTTAAATTTGGCTATCCAAGTAAAAGTCACAGTGTCCTGTCCTTTTGGGTAATATTGTCCTGTGAACTAGATAATAGACCCTCAAATTAAGGGCACCTTCGTACTCTTCTCAGGGTAGCATAATGCCAGAATAAGTCTTTGATGGATGATTTGAACAGTCCTCCACTCATGACAGAACTCAAACTTGCCTTTGACATGAGTCAATGTGGCCTATTTGTGTGGTGGTCCATTTGAAGAACTTGTCACCAGTGCAGCTGTCCTGGCATAGTGCCAGGAATGAGAGAGTAACAGCTACTACCAACTGAACAGCTATCAGCAGGGAACACAGCATTATTTTGAGCACATGTGCTTTATTTACACAATGTATATTTACAAAGCAAATTGATTGATGCTCCATGACTGTGAAGGGTTTACAGGTGGTCCTAGATCTACCCAAGGTCAGCATTGCTAAGTGAGTACAACTCTGCCTGGTTACAAATACTGCACTAATCGACAACGACCACCAGAATTAATGCCAATCATGGAGAGGACCACATGAATTTTTATACATTTTTGCTTTCAAAATATTTTATTTGTATGTTAAGAGTGAAGCCATATTTCTGATGGAGAGATCAAGACTGTGAGAAAAACTGCTTCCTTTGTTCTAAGAGGTGGCTGAAATTTGGAAATAAGTCTGGAAGAAGTTTCTAAGAACGAAACTTTCAGCCTCCTCCTCCTACGACACGGTTTCCCATGCTCTCAGCAAATTCATGTGACAAGTGATTCTGAGGAGCTATTTCCAACGTGTGTTCTTGGGTGTTAAACGCACCTAGGATGCACAGAATACACAGGGTGTGTTCCTGGGTGTTGCACGCACCCAGGACGCACAGAATACACAGGGCGTGTTCCTGGGTGTTGCACGCACCCAGGACGCACAGAATACACAGGGTGTGTTGCCCCAGCTGCTCACCCCAGTGGAGCTGTACCCCACAGCCTGAAAAACTTAAAATATTTACCAGCTGAGTCTGTTAAGAAAACCTGCGCCAACCCCTAGAATCCAGCATGAAACTCAGTGAAGAAGCCAGAAGTAGGAATTATCAGAGGATAGATATTGGTCAAAGCTCTGAGCAGAGATGAGATTACCCAGAGAATCAAGAGGTAGAAAACGGAGTTCTGGACCACGACTTCACAAAAAGTGAATCTCAGGACTCTGAAATTAGAGACTTGGGCAATCAAAGCCCATCTCACCCCATGACCATTTGCATATCCTTGTGCAGTTTATAGGAACCCCATGAACTGTGGTCTTCTCATAGTAAAAAATGAGACTCTGGTCTTCTGAGGAGTTTATGAGCGGTAAGAACAGCCATTTATGGCAAGTCCCACACTCTTAGTGATGAGGTTGGAAGTAGGAGCAGGAATAAGACTAGAGCTCTGTTACCTACATGTCTTAATGTACAGGATGCGGATAGTGGTAACAATATCTGTCTCCTTAGTCTTTGCAAAGATGATTAATCTAAGGAACATATTTAGAACAGTGCCTGATAAATACAAAACATTGCATAAAAGTTAGTGGCTCTTAGTCACTTGAGAGCTGTTGCTGGAGACTGTTTGCAAGGCCACACAGCTACTGACAGTGCACCTACAATAAGGGAAGACACAGGGGAGGAAGTCACTTGGGAATTCAATCTGAGCTAACTCTTCTCCTGTGGCAGAAAGAAAGGGTGCTAAAGAGAACAGGAAACGTTAACCAGACCTAAAAGAAGAGCAAATCAAGCAGAATTCAATAAGGCACAGCGCTGCCAGCCAAGTCTCAGAGAGAACACGCTTTAGAGGGCAGAGAAAATAGAAATGGAGTTTCAGGCATTGAGCCACAGTGGCGGTGACTCAGCACCCCAGCAGGCCCTGGTGTCAGAGGTATGCATCACCGGGGCACAAGGTTTGACTTTAAAAAGTCATCTTGATCCATTATCCATAGATTAGATGTGGTTTGGTTCTCAACTAATAATGATAGGCATTAAGTCTACTTTTCCCTCTGATTTCTGTGAATAATTATTCTAAGTGATCCCGGCTTTCTATAAATACCCTCTACTCACAGAGTCTGCTTCCATTTTCTCTTTCGCTTAGCCTCCATTTGAAGGGTCAGTGGGTCTACTGGAGCCATTCAGATGGAAAACGTGCGAAATACCTGAAGATTAATGGATTAGGAAATCTGGAGCACAAACTCCATTTGGCAGTATACATACATCATCTCACATGAAAGCATAAAAGAAAATAAAAGCCCAAAGAAGACTCTCAGGTTTCAAGGTCTCTCAGACTCAAAGATTAGGAAAATAGAAAGTTGATTGGTTTTTTTTTTTCTTCTTCAGTAACTCTCTGCCTTATATGTGCCTTCCTTTCTGGAAAGTTCCTACCTGACCTTCACCAAAAGCAAAGTGTCACCTATTAGGTTATGTATTCTTTCTCTCTCCCCCAAACTGATTTATGGAATCTTTTCCAGGCTCCTTCTGAATCAGCATTTCCTGTACCACTTAATACAGTGTGACTGTTTTTCAGGAAGTTCCTACCTCTGGCTGACATTTCAGCCAGAAGACAGAGTGTTGATTTGTATCCAAAGTCTAACATCATGGATAAGTGACCCTGTATTCCAGTTAGAGCCAGAGGGGATATTTACAGATCAAAACACACATGGTTCCATAAGTATCAGAATCCAAAGACTGCGTGTAACAGAGCTGCGGGCAGAGTACTCTCTCACTACCCAAGCGTACCTGTGAGAGTACCAGGATTCCCTCAAAAAGCCTCAAGTCCTCTCCTTCATATTAACGGGGTCTGGAGGGTCTCTGTTTCCCTTCCTGTAGAACTCCAGATTATAATCCCCACCTGTTTTGTCAAGTCTCCCTCTCTGTTTCCAGTCACTCAGTATACATTTATATAATGAACAGATAAATCACCCAAAGGGCATGGCCTTGCATGAGCCTCTTGTTGTTTTAAACATACATCTTTACAAGAATATCTGCGAGGGGGCTGGAGAGATAGCCTAGCGGTTAAGAGCACCGACTGCTCTTGCAGAAGACCCAGGTTCGATCCCCAGCACCCACATGGCGGCTAAGAGCCGACTGTAACTCCAATTCCAGGAGAACTCCAGTTCCAGGGGAATCTGAGACCCTCTTCTGACCTCCACAGCATTGCACGACACAGGTGCACAAACCTACATGCAGACAGTACATTCATACACACACAAAAATAAATTAAAAAATTTTTTAAAAAGAATATCTGTGAATTCTATACTGAATTTATCTGCTCTTTGTAGTTAGAGGAAGAAAGAAATGAAAGGAAAAAGGAAAAAAGGGTCATATTAACAGTGCATTCCTCTGGGAAGTGTTGTTTCTGAAATACAGAAGTGAGCACAACTGTGCTGAAGTCAGGCTGCCCATCCCCCACCCTCAGAGGCCCAGCCAGGACTGGCTACTACCCTTGACCCCCACTCTCCCCAGATCTCACTTTTAGATGCTGGACACAAGTGTCTACAAAGCAGGGTCAAAGGCCCCCCCCCAAAAGAAAAGCCTGCGAGTGAAAATTGAACATACGATATTCTCCAAAAGTGTGAAGAAAGTCAGGATGGGAGCCAGACTGCACTATGGATTGCACTATGGACCTCACCGTGGACCTCACCGTGGACCGTATCGTGGACCTCACCGTGGACCTCACCGTGGACCGCACCGTGGACCTCACCGTGGACCGCACCGTGGACCGCACCGTGGACCGCACCGTGGACCGCACCGTGGACCTCACTGTGGACCGCACTGTGGACCGCACTGTGGACCACACTGTGGACCTCACTATGGACTACACTATGTTTACAGACTCTGGAAGCAGAGATCTTTAGTTTTCCCTGCCATAAAGTAGGATTTAGAGGAGAGCCATAATAGTGTCTTTCTAAAACATTAACTTAAAAGTTAGGAAGTCAAGGAATTCCAAGATTTTTACCATTCTTGTTTTCATGGTGTCAGTGAATGAAATGAATGTGCAGTATGTCCCTTTCATCTAGGCAGGATTACATGCCAGAGTAAAAGCCTTAGGCAAACGGGTGACACAGCTGACATCATTCCATAACTATCAATCTGTCTTTCTTTTTGGTTCACAGAGTGCCAGACCTCTTAGTTCTGGGGACAAATGCTTTCCTGTAACGTTTAACCAAATGCTTCGTCTTCTAACCCACTATTTTGCTGCCACTGACATGATAATCCTTGCAAACTTTCTGGCAAACATTTAACTTTGTCTAATGCTGCTTGAAATAGAATTGTGAGAAGTTGTACACTAGATAATTAAACCTTACCGCGTGTAACTTATATCAATAAAATCATTTCTAAAAATTCTCTCATGGTAGCCGAGTAGGGTGGCCTTTAATCTCAGCAGAGGCAGGTGGGTAGATGGAGGCCAGCCTGGTCTACAATGCAAGTTCTGGGGCAGCTGGGCTACAGAGAGATCCTGTCTCAAAAAAGGAAAAAGGAAAGGAAGGAAGAAAGGAAGAAAGGAAGGAAGGAAGGGAGGGAGGGAGAGAGGGAGAGAGGGAGAGAGGGAAGGAGGAAGATACTTTCAGTAAGTAAATAAAACTTCCAAATTAGAAATTATTTAGCATTACTGCTAAAATCATATTTACCATTCACTGTGTAAATTAAAATTTTTAATTAAAAATCTTTTAATTGAAAAATATTGTGTCAGGCTAGAGAGATGGCTCAGTTGTTAAGAGCCATCTTCTTGCAGAAGACCCAGGTTCAAATCCCACCACCCACATGGCAGCTAGCAACTGTCCTTAACTCCAGTTCCAGGGGATCTGACGCCCTCTTCTGTACTCTGTGGGCATTGCATGACATGGGTGCACTTACACACATGCAGGCATAACACTCATACAAGTGAAAATAAAATAAATAAATCAAAAAGATTAAAAAAATTGTGTCAATGGGAAGTTATTTGAAATCCTAAAGCCCTAAAGCACGGTATCTTTGTAATTTTGGAAATCTGCTTATTTAACCAGACATTTCCATCCTTTGGTTATTATCATTTGCATATGCTAATTATGCTACTTTAATATAACAGTGCATAGCAGATAACATGAATTATATATTTTTCTTCCTCATCAAATTTTAGCAACATTAAGAAATAGTTGTGAGCCGGGCGTGGTCGCATAAGCCTTTAATCCTAACACTTGGGAGGCAGAGGCAGGCAGATCTTTGTGAGTTCAAGGCCAGCCTGGTCTACAGAGTGAGTTCCAGGACAGCTGGAGTTACAGGGAGACCTTGTCTTAAAAAGAGCAAAAAAAAAAAAAGAAATAGTTGTGATTTAAAATTTCAGGCAATTAATTAGTGGAAATTCTCTGTCCAGTATAATAGCTAATAGGCACATATGTTAACAGGCCCATTTAAATTAGATAAACTTTAAAAGAACCTCAGTACCTTGTGTTGGGCATAGTAGATCCCAGTACTCATGAGACAGAGACCAGGAGTTCAAGCTAGTTTGAAAAAAAAAAACAAAAGATATAATATCTATATATATATATCCTATATATATTATAGATATCATAACAAGTTCCGGGGCTGGAGGATGGCTAGGGGTTAAGAGCATCTTACTGCTCTTGCAGGGACCAGGGTCGATTCCCAGCCACCCACATGGCAGTAAGACACCATCTTTAAAGAGGCATGCCTTAATCTAGGCACATTGAGAGGCCGCGAGAAAAGGGATCTGAATTCAAGGCAGCCTGGTCTACAGGTGAGTCAGGCCGCTGGGGCTACAGGAGACCCTGTCTCAAAAAAAAAAAAAAAAAAAAAAAGGTTTCAAGCCAGCCTGAGTTGCACAACAAACCATTTCTTAAAAGACATAAAAAGAAAGAAAGTCAAAATCAAGACAAATTAGACCAAAAAAAATCAAACCCTTGGTGCCCTGGTCAGAGTAGCTGTGTGTCAAATGTGTCACAGCCAGACATGCAGTGGGTATATTACCAGAGAACATACAATTTAAACACCTCCACAGTCACAGGAAGTTCTATTGGTTTGTTCAGTATAGACATTGACTTATTGTAGTCCTGGGATTTATTACACAAACATGCCTTCCTCACAGAGTATTTTAGTTATTTGCTTTCTATTACTTTGAAAAGTCTCTTCTGAATGTACCAGGTCAGGCTGCTCAGGACTACTGTAACCGTTAGTGAACACACTGCTCTTCCTCTCCTCTTCCTCTGATAGTTTTCAGATTATAACCAAAAGATCCTCTGGGTCTTCCCCAGCGTGCTCCTGACGCCATCCTAGTCTTTGGGATGGTCATTAGGTGTTGAAAACCGGTTCCAATATGTTTTGTAATGTCTAAGAATGCTCATCCTTTCAAGAGGTGACAATCAAGAGAAGTCATTATGGAGGAAAACAGAACTTATCCAGAAGAGAAAATGAAGCTGGAAGCAGTAAAATAATTCCTGACCTAATGTAACTAGATAGCTTTGAACTGGAACCCATGCTGTACTCCCTCAAAACATGAAAGACGGACATGTTTTACCTTCTGTTAAACACTAAGTGGGCTTTCCAAAATAGTAAGTAAAATCCCTTATCTCTCTTGTCTGATGCTGACCTAGTCTGCTTTCCTGTTGCTGGACCAGAACAACCTGGGGAGGAAGGACTTGTCTGTTTTACAGATCAGCCCACCATCCAAGGGGGCCAAGGCAGGAACTTGAGTCAGAAGCCTAGAGGCGGGAACTGAAGCAGGGACCTGTGGAGGAATGCTGCTTACTGGCTTGCTGAGCAGCCCAGACCCACCTGGCCAGGGACGGCACTGCCCACAGTGGACCCTCCTACATCTGTTTGCAGTTAATGATATGCCTTGTAGAAATGCCCACAGGCCAATCTGATGGAGGAAATTCCTAAGATGAGGATCCCTCTTCCCAGGAACTGGAGTTTGTGTCAAGTTGACAAAAAGTATCTAGTACAGGTGTCTCAATAGATAAAGTGAAATAGGAGAACTAAGGTTCTGCTTCCTCCTGACTCTGGGAATTGTTCCAAATCAGCTGTTCACAGAGATACTGCATCATGCTCTTAGCTAAGAGCAGCAGGTCCCTGCTCAGGAAGCACCAGAGGGCGTTCTGTCCAGGTCTGCGCTACGGCCTCTTTGGCCTTCGTGCCCCACGTTGCTGTGACTTTACATGCTTCCTAAATCATTTCTTTTTAGGACAAATGAGCAAACAGTGTTCATCCCCGTTGTGAACACCTCATCCATGAGGCATTAGGACAATGCTGAGCTCATGAGACATTGTAGTAGAGAGGTGATAGATGATGGATGACAGATGATAGATAGATATATATGTAGATAGATAATAGATAGATATATAGATGGATGATAGATAGGTGATAGATGATGGATGGATGATAGATGATAGAAGATAGATAGATAGATAATAGAGAGAGAGATTAGACAGATAGATTGATAGGTAAATGATAGAGAAATAGATGTATAATTTATTTGGTTCACTGTGTCAATAACAACTGAGCTGTGGAACACTGTGATCCTGCCCCAATTACAAAAAAGTTTCCTAAGCAATGCCTTTTTAAAAATTTTATTTACTTTTTTATGTGTATGAATGTACTGTCTGCATGTAGGTTTGTGCACCCATGTCCTGCAAAGCAGCAGAGATCAAAAGAGGGTGTCAGATTCCTCTGGAACTAGATTTAAAGACGGTTCTCAGCCGCCATGTGGGTGCTGGGGATTGAACCCAGGTCCTCTGCATGAGCAGTTAGCGCTCTTAACCACTAGGCCATCTCTCCAGCCCCAGCAATTCCTTTTTTTATCCAGAGTCAAAAATCAAGGTTTGGAAATTTCTTGCTTGGGTTAAAGTATATGGGGTACTTCCTAGCTATGTTCTTCCTCCACCCAGTCACTAATAACAAATGCTATAACACCCTAACATGAAGCAGTTTTCCTTGATGTCTACAAACTTAGGAAAACCCAAGACCATTTATTTTCTGGAACAAAGTTCCTAGATGAGGCTGTCCCTCACTGACAGGAGGGTCAGATTGTTGCTATTCAGTTGATGATGTTTGTCTGTCTCTTGGAAAAGATTTTAGGAACAATTCCCAGTGATTCAATGTATAATTACTGATGCTGAAAAAATAACCCCAAATGAAAGTTGCCTACAATAAGCTATTGAATCCAGTTAGACTAAACATCATCAGCTCCACCAATGCATTAATAAGAAAGCACTTCATAGATAATGTGTAGCCAAACACCAGACATCAATCATACCCCTTCCTTGCCAAAACAGAACAGCACCATTTTAGATTATTTTGAATTTTCCCTGTCTTGTAAAAATCAAATGGTCTTTCTTACAAAGAACACTACAAATTAGAATATAATTTGTCATATTTAGCAGGCAAAGTAATTTACATTCTAGTGATCTATTCTTGAGCTCTATACAGTAAGTCAGAAACTTTTTATATGTGCTTAAATTTTTGACATTTTTCCTAAAGTATCTATAGACTCAGTCTATCAAAAAGAATCAAGTACGATAAGAGAGTATAAGCACATAGGTAATTCTTTGTTGCTGCAATAAATAAAACTGAGTTATATTCCTGCAGCTAGCTTTTAGTACTTTTACCAGCAAGGATCCTCACATTATAGTTTAATTTGAAGCAGATGATGTGCTTTGAAGCAGCACAATAAGATTTTAGGATTGAGTCACAATCTGGCTTGAAATGATCATTTAAGTGAGTTTATTATAGCCATAAATAATGTGGTATTAATAATCAAGTTTATCTATTCTTCTGTCCAGTTAAGCATAAAGAATGTAATCACCATTCCTAAAGTTTTCCAAAGTTAAACTGAAATTGTAGAGACACAAAGTGAAGACTGCTGCAGTGGAGCTCTGGACACTGTTGGCTACCAGCGCTTTTGGGGAAGAAGTGAGGGTAGTTTTCACAAGTCCATACACATCCTGCAGCAAGTCTGATCACGTGTGCATGACCTGGAGAGCAGAGCAGAGAGGAAACTACAGAGACCGGAGCTCAGCAGTCCAGAGGGAAGAGGCGAATTAGGGTCTGGCAGTGGGAACAATCTTCTAAGTCACTCCTATGCAACTATCTCAGAGAAAGTCCTGCTTTTGTCTGGAAAGCAGGTTCAGCCCCCATGTCAGAGGTCACCCAGTCTTTCTTCGAAAAGAGAATGAGAATGCAAGTCTTGCAAGAGCTTTGCGTTTCAATTGTGCTGTGCCCTACCCTAAGCTATTCCATATGTGTAAAAGAATAATTTGTCAGACTATGCTTTGCTCTGAGGCTTCATTTCACCCAAAGATTTTGACTCCATCTTGAGGATACAGGGTGACTCTGCGCCTGGACGGTCACGTGAACAGCACTGTTTGTCCAACACCACCCACACGACCCAGACTGATAAATTATTTATTCCTGGAAGTATAAAAATTCCATCTTAGAAATCTATTGTGATGAATTGAAATTGTTAGGGCTGATGTACTAAAATCTAATCAAGAACACCAGGGCTTAGAACTTATCAAACACAGTAGACCAGACCTGGACCTCATGAAGAGGCAGACACCCAGCACTGCAGTGGCGATGGCCCCATCTGGTCATCTAGGGACTGACAGGTAAAGGACTCCTGCTTGTCCCCGGGGCGTCAGCTAGGATTGGTCTCTGCTGCTGACCTCTCCTACACAAAAAGTCATGGCCTTCCTGTTAGCCCTGTGGGACCTGTCCATCCATTCCTCTACACCTGAGCCCACTCTCTCCTCTGCAGTTCAACTCAGAGCCTGCAGCCTCTATGTCAGCAGCCAGCTTCTCAGTTTCTCCTGCAACTGAGCACAATCCTCCCTATCAAGACACACTTTTGGGCTTCTCCCAGCTTTGCTCCTCAGGATTTCTGAAGCCTCTTGAGCTCAGCTTGGCCCCTTAACCCCTTACGGCCTTTCTGTAACCTACATATATGCTGGCTCCTCTGGCAGATGAGATGGAGGGGAGAGTCGGGCCAGCCTGTCTCTCCTCTGGGGCTGAGCAGGATGACGAGTGTCGATGACCCAAAAGGAACCACACGGGGTTCGAAAGTCTTGTCAAAGCAAGGACTCACTTTATTGCATCTGGCAGCCGCTTATATTTGCTTGGTGAGAGGGGTGGAGAAAAGAAGGTGGGAGAGGAGATACGTAGAGAGTGGGGAGATAGCTTTGGGCCAATAGTAATTTGCCACATCGGTTGTATCTGGTTAGAGGTACTTTTAGGTCAGGCTGTGCTGAGTCACTCCTATGCAGAAGTGACTGGCCAAAGACAGGTCACCAAACTCCAGTCAGGCTCAGGAGATTACAGTAGGCCACATTCTCTTCCACGCCATGAGTATGGAGGGCCCACAGGTAGAGCATGAGTATGGAGGGCCCACAGGTAGAGCATGAGTATGGAGGGCCCACAGGTAGAGCATGAGTATGGAGGGCCCACAGGTAGAGCATGAGTATGGAGGGCCCACAGGTAGAGCATGAGTATGGAGGGCCCACAGGTAGAGCATGAGTATGGAGGGCCCACAGGTAGAGCATGAGTATGGAGGGCCCACAGGTAGAGCATGAGTATGGAGGGCCCACAGGTAGAGCATGAGTATGGAGGGCCCACAGGTAGAGCATGAGTATGGAGGGCCCACAGGTAGAGCATGAGTATGGAGGGCCCACAGGTAGAGCATGAGTATGGAGGGCCCACAGGTAGAGCATGAGTATGGAGGGCCCACAGGTAGAGCATGAGTATGGAGGGCCCACAGGTAGAGCATGAGTATGGAGGGCCCACAGGTAGAGCATGAGTATGGAGGGCCCACAGGTAGAGCATGAGTATGGAGGGCCCACAGGTAGAGCATGAGTATGGAGGGCCCACAGGTAGAGCATGAGTATGGAGGGCCCACAGGTAGAGCATGAGTATGGAGGGCCCACAGGTAGAGCATGAGTATGGAGGGCCCACAGGTAGAGCATGAGTATGGAGGGCCCACAGGTAGAGCATGAGTATGGAGGGCCCACAGGTAGAGCATGAGTATGGAGGGCCCACAGGTAGAGCATGAGTATGGAGGGCCCACAGGTAGAGCATGAGTATGGAGGGCCCACAGGTAGAGCATGAGTATGGAGGGCCCACAGGTAGAGCATGAGTATGGAGGGCCCACAGGTAGAGCATGAGTATGGAGGGCCCACAGGTAGAGCATGAGTATGGAGGGCCCACAGGTAGAGCATGAGTATGGAGGGCTCACAGGTAGAGCATGAGTACGGAGGGCCCACAGGTTGAGCATGAGTACGGAGAGCCCACAGGGCCCAACATATATATTATTATGTTTATTGTGTGATATGCACTGTGTCATCTAGAGTTGATATTTGTAATTAAGATCCTCATAAAAGAATCTAAGTATACCCCAGCCAGGGCTATCAAAGAAAATCAGATTATCTGGCAAAACATTGCCTGCCAATGTAACCTCTCATGTAACCTCTCAGCCTTGGGAATTGCTATTCAATAAATTCCGACATTGTGAAAAGACACAAATGTATTTATCTGTTTCTAATATAAAGAAAATAAGAATACAAAGCTTAGCCATGAAGAAACATTGTGAAAATGGCTATCTTAAAAAAGTGATTTACAAACTAGGTTTTTCTCATTCTTTCCATCTTATTTTACTATAAAATATTCACAGTATAAGAGCACAATTGTTTTCAGATCATGAGGAATATAACATTAACATTGCTCAGTTTGCCTTACAACTAGGTACTTGGTGCTAGCATCCACAGATGAGGGATACCATTTGTCATTTGGTTTTCTGGGACTGTGCTGCTTCACTTAACATGGTATCTTCTAGTTCCATCCATTTATGTGCAAAGTTCATGGTGTCATCTTTCTTTACCGCTGCATAGAACTCCATTGTGTAGATGTACCACATTGATTTAATGCACTTTCCATCAAAATTCCAATAATGTTCTTCATAGAACTAGAGAAACTACTTTAAAATTTATGTGGTATTGTAGTAGCCAGTATGCTGAGAATTAATACCTGCACAGATCTTGTCCACCATCAACCTAACCTGCCCTAGGCAGGTAAGACCATACAAGCAACATTGCAGACCTGGGCCAATCACAAGCGGGAATGTGAACAGTACATAATCCCTAACCCTGCCTCCAATAAACGAGTTTGCGACAGCTCTCCCTCTGTCTGCGTTCACCTGACTCCCAGAGTCTGTGTCTTGACTCTGTGCCTCTCACCCCCTCACAGTCAGACCTCCAAATTCCCCAGCAGGCCTGGGGGATTGTCTACATCTGGCACCCAATGTGGTTTTTTTACCCCCAGTGCTGGCAAGGCACCCCCTTCTGTGTTCTTTGCTCTTGATTAGTGAGTAGTAGGCCCCCTTCTGTGTTCTTTGCTCTTTCAGCCACGTGCTACGGTGAGCACCCAGCCCCCACCACCCCTCTCCTCCCTTACCGTTTCCTGCCCTCATGGATAATATTCCTCCCCACATTCAGGAGCCATGGACGGCTGCCCCACTCCTCCAGACCCGTGGCCTTAGAATGAAATCCCAGGACTTGGATTCATTTGGGTGGAGGCCATTTGCATTGCCCCTCCTTGCCATAATTGCAAGCTATAAGGGCTCCTTGGCAGAGGATGTTCTGTGTGAGCATAACTCACCCTGCCACGAGAACACCTGTGTTCCTGACTTTCACCAGGATGAGGAAGGTTCCCTCATCCCCATCCCCCCAAACTCCCTTCAGCTGTCCCTGCTAGGGATACTCATTTGCCCCCCACCAATATACCCTTGGAGGGGGGCCCAGGAAGCTCTCTCCCACCAAAGGGACTAGAGACATCTCCTTCAGCTGTCTGTGTCTTTTGAGTAAGAAAGAGCTCAATTCTTTTTTTCTTTTTAGTTTCATTTTCATTTTGTTTAAACTCAAGTTTCTGGTCTGGGGTGCTCAGGAGAAACTGGATGCAGTATTGCTCCTTGAGTGTGGAGATGGAGGACACCCTCACTCTCCACTGGTAAAGTGCAAACATGGGGTTCACCTCAGTGATTTGGAATTCCGGTAAGGGGTCTGGATTTTTGGATCTGGGACTGACAGGGTGTTGGCTCCATGTGCACAGCATTTCCTCTCTTCGTCTGACTATGTCTTGTGTTTATGGTAACTGTTCTTCTGTGTGTCTAAGTGTGTGCATCTAAGTTTTTATGTGTGTTTATAAATCAGTAATTATAATTGTCTCATGTCAGTTCTGTCAAATGAAGTGGCCACTTCCAGTTTCAATCCTTTAAAGTGCACAGAACCATCCATTTTGACATGCTAGACTAGATACACACGTGCAAACTTTTAAAATTGATATTTAAAAATGCCTAAAATTTGGTTTGTGTCTGCTTTCAAAAGGGATTGTGTGAAGTAACTTGCTTGCTTTGGAATTATCTGCTTTTTTTTTTGAGACCTGCAGGCCAGATTCTCTGGGAGGATGTATCCCTGATTTAACATTAACTAGCCTTTGGGACTAGGAATGAATCCTCCCGAGGACTGGGTGTGGTGGCACACACCTTCAATCCCAGTCCTCCGGAGGCTGAGGCAGGCAGTTCTTTGTGAGCTCAAGGTCAGCCCATCTGGTCTGCTTTGGTGAGTTTCCTCCACCCAGCTGCTATCTCAAAGGACCAGAGATAATCTGCCTCTTACTAGCTAGTATAATTTGCAACAGCAATTAGTCGGGAATCCTGGACTGGCTTGGAAGGAGGTCTTTAGAGCTTGGGGAATTCCTGAGATCTCTGGAGTGCTCACATGGCAACAGTTTGGTCTCTGCTAGAGACCCATTTTGGGGTCTAGCACCTGGATCAGTGGGGTATTACATGGCTTCCAGGGGTGCATTATAGGCTCTTGCCTCAAAGGAGTGAGGGAGAGAAGTCTGGAACAGCTTTTGGGCTCTGTTATGTTTCTGCAAGAATTTTTTAGCCTGTTTCCCTCCTTCCCTTCTTCCTCATGGGAAGAAAAGGGACCTCTCTGGGTCTGTGCCCTCCTTGCTGATCTCACGAGCAGGCTGTGTGTTTGTGTTGTGGAAGAGTTGGTCTCAGAGAACTGGATGAATCAAATTCATGAAAACTGTACTTCACTCCATGCTTTTAGTCTCCTAGCCAGGCGTGGTGGAGCACGCCTTTAATCCTAGCACTTGGGAGGCAGAGGCAGGCAGATCTTTGTGAGTTCAAAGCCAGCCAGAGCTACAGGGAGACCCTATCTCAAAAAAGACAAAAAAAAATTTATTGTGATCACTTTAAGATGATAGAACAGCCCTCTTGCCCCAGGCTCCTGATGTTTTGAATGTGTGTTTGAGTCTCATTAAACTATGAAGCTCTGTTCAGCTTATGGATAAGAACCAATTCTGAGGGTGTAAGTGTCTTAAGCCCTCATACTTAGTAAAATCTTATTCTGATATGCCTAATCAGAAATATAAATGTTTTAGTGGTATAAGTTGAATACTCTAAAAAAATATATTTTCAAACTCTCTTCCAGCACTTGGGAGACAAAGTCATGTGTATATCTTGGTCTGGTTTGGGTGGAGAACTGATATCAGAATGGCCTGGCCCAGCCCTGTTTCTTGCCTCCAGGGTGGGAGAGCTACCCCTCCTAGGGTAGCTAATGGGCTTTATTGTGTTTCCTGTTTCCCCCACCCCCTTCCTCCTCATAGGAAGCAAACATACCTCCCTGGGTTTGAACTGGTGTCCTGCTGGTCTGGCCACTCCTGGAAGTTCCCCAGCCAGGTTGGTGGGCCACACCTTTAGTCCTAGCATGCTTTTAATCCTAGCACAGCCAAGGTCTTTAGGTGTAAAGATCATTACTGTAGAATTTCTGATTCAGAAACAAATAACTGACCCAATTTAATCCTAAATTAAAAATAGGAAAATTTACCTCACAGCTAGATGATCTCAGTACTATATAAATTATGAAGTTTAAAATGTTGTTATATTTACTGTTATAAACTTAATTGTCATATTTTACTCTGATTTAAGTTTTCATTTGTAATTTAGTAATTTAGAGTTTTCATCAAGGTGCTGAAATTTGAGGGTTTGAAACTAGTTAAACATCCGTTTTATGGAGCTGTTTAAAGGAATAGGCTCGCATCTAATGCTAATGATTTACTTAATATCAAGTCGATTCACAAGTAAACTGTCAAGTGAACTAAAACTGTTAGGGTTAGAGTTTAAAACTATGGTCCTTGGTCCTTGTATTTTAAATTCTTTTTAAGGAATAATCACTTCTGTTCTAGGGTGTAATTTATTTCCACATGTTACACCTGTGGGGACATTTGCCAGGCCTATGTAAAGTACCTGTGGCGGTTTGAATGATAGTGTCCCCCATAGGATTTAAGTATTCAGACATTTTGTCTCCAGTTGGTAGCACTGTTCTTGGATGTCTTAGAAGGTGTGGCTGTGCTGGAGGAAATATGTTATTGGGTGCAGGCTTAGTGAGTTTAACAAGCCTTGCAGTCTCCAATCACTCTCTCTCTCAGCTTCCTGTGCTCATTGAGAGATGTGACCCTCGGCTTCCTGCTCCAGCCCTGGCCACCATGCTTCCAGCCACAATGGACTCTGATTCCCTGGAACCATCAATCATAAGCTCAAACAAACTCTTCCTTTTATAAGTTCCCTTGCTGATGGTGGTTTATCACAGCAACAGAAAAGTGACTAATACAGTACCTCTAAGCACTCAAAGCAAATTGGTCATTCAAAACCTGCTCCCAAGCTGGCATGAACATCTCACAGTTTATACTAGTGCATTTGAGATAACTGTCCCATCTCATTACATGGAAAATAAGTATTAATTACTTAGTAAATCTGCACAATTAAGGGTTAATCTGTTTATAAATGCTATGTCTCAAGGTAATAAAAGGATATAAAAAGGTGGAAAATGTTAAGGTATTTTTAGTAAGGATTTATATGAAGATTATGAAAAGTTTATGCAAATGATAAAAGTCTGAGGAGGTTTGTTGTGACAGGTAAAAAGGACACTATATAAATAAGCTTAAATTTGTAAAGTTCAGTCAACTAGTTTAAAAATCAAAATATATGGGCTGGAGAGATGGCCTAGTGGTTGGGAGCATCAACCACTCTTGTAGAGGACCCGGGTTTGGTCCCCAGTGCCCACATGGTGGCTAAGGGCCGTCTGAAACTCCAATTCCGGGAGAACTCCAGTTCCAGGGGAGTCCAATGCCCTCTTCTGGCCTCTGCGGCATTGCATGACATGGGTGCACAGACATGCATGCAGACAGTACATTCATACACATACAGAAATAAATAAAAAAAAATAAAAAATAAAAATAAAAATATATATCTAGTCAAGGTTTAAGAGTGTTCAGTTTTTGTCCAACCTTTATTTTTTTTTATTAATTTTATTTATTTACGTGTGTGTATGAATGTACTGTCTGCATGCAAGTTTGTGCACC